>ONZH01022680.1:0-26894 GCA_900303285.1 Rhinella marina
GGGGCGCCTCTGGCAACAGGATCTAATCTGGCTGAAAAGTACGCCACTGGGCGTTGGCGGTCACCATGTTTCTGAGTCAGCACAGCCATGCTGTGACCCTGTCATTTCTGAGCAAAAACAACTGAAATTCCTCATCATATTTTGGAATACCCAGGGCCAGGGCTGAGGTTATGCTCAGCTTCAATGTATGAAAATTATTCACTGCCTCTTCTGTCAGGTGAAATGGCGTCAGATGACAGACAATGATACAGAGGCTGCGATTAACATGGAGGCATGCCTGATCCAGGGCGACAGTGTGACACCAAGCCCCAAAAACAACCCGAAGGTTTTGTGCTCCTTTGGGGCACTTGTATTTTCTCCACTGCCTCCTTCCTCTCTGGGGTTAAGTGACGGGCTCCGTGGGAGAGACAGTGTCCTAAAAATACAACCAGTTTTTACAGACTGGCCAGCTTCTGCTTTGAGGCCTTTTCACCAGTTCTGATGGAGGAAAGTTAAAGGGTTTCTGTCACCAGAATGAACCCCACTAAACTGTCTGACACCACCTTGGAGAAAAGCACAATGTGACTGACACTGCTATCTCCTGGGCATGACTGAGGGGGCACTGCTTCACTTGAGGGGGCTGAACATCCCTGGCTTAAGATGAACTATAGCCGGAGACACAGGGAGTCTTCCAATGTCTGTGTTAGATTTTGCCCACAAATCCTCCGGTACCACCTCAAGAACAGCCTGGTCTACAAGGGTTAATTCTGACCGGCTCAGCCTCAGGCAGGGCCAGTGTCGCTATTAGGGGACACAATACTTCTTCTGGGGCCCCCAAAATCTACATGGTCGTGCCATCGGGATCAAAGTGTATGTGGGCTCCCAGTGCTTGTAAAACATCAGTCTCTAAAAGAGGTTCTGGCAGGTTTTCTTTAACTAACAATTGGTGACAACCATACTGTCTTTTATCTTTAGTTTTACTGGCTCAGATTCACAGACAAAAACTGTTTCCCCTGTAAATCCCATAGCTGGTACAATGCCAAGGGGTTAACTGATGTGGCCCACAAGAAACTCTGGTCTACTACTGTTTTGGCTGCCCCCGTGTCAACCAGGAATGGTACTGCCTTTCTGTTGCCTATGGATACGGGTACATGAAGTTGAGGGCCCTTTTCTTCAGGTTTTGCAAGCAGTACCGGCACGGGGTTGCCTATTTCCTAGCAGGGGGTGGAAATGGCAGTGGAGGTCTGTTGATCTCCATTATCAGTGACTTTGGGGCACATCCCGTTACCCGGCGTGGAGCGCGGCAATCTCAGTTTTATGTGGCCAGATTTCCCACAGTTATAACATCTGAGATCTCTACGGGATGTTTGTTGCTGTCCTTGGCCCTGATTGACATATTTAACTGAAGCCCCTGAATTCTTTTTCATGTCCAGTTCTAAACCTTTTGCAGCAGCAATCAGTTGTGGCAGTGGAGTGACTCGCCACTCAGGTTTACAAGCTTTTAGCTTGGCTCATAGAGCAGGTCTCAAGCCTTCCATAAATGCTGATGTCAACAATTTTTTTTTCACCCATTGGTCAGTCTGATCACAACCAATGTCAGTCCAAATGGTCCGCAGTTCAGCTGCATACGTCTCTACTGTCTTTTAAACTTTTGGAACTCATCTTCTTTTCCCTTTGCCCATTCCTTGAAAACTCGGACAAACTCTGTTCCTGATGGTAAAGTCTTCTCCCAGTCCTCTAGAGACAAATTGTCAAAAGCCCTCCTCCTATGTTCAGTCAGGAAAGGGTCAACAACTTGATACTGTGATTCCCCTAGTTTCATCAAGTCCTTCAGGTCAGCCCAAGTGACTCTGTATGTCGCCTGAATCTGCTGTAACATCCTGGCAGTGGGCACTGGTCTCATCAGGGGGTCTGGGAGTCTAGTCAGCAGTCCTAATTGGTCTTTAGGACTCCAAGGGTGATATTCTGTCACAGTAACGTAACCACACTGTCCTAACTGTCCTGGGGCTTCGGGGCTGTAGGGGCGGACGGGTCCATGGTGTCTGGTTTGGGTGTCTGAGCAGGTAGGGTTCTAGTCTTAGTCAATACAGGACTAATGCCTGCTGGTTTCTGGGGTCGACATGCCCCACAAACCTTATAAGTGTCAGTACAGTCTGGGTTCTGGTTTTCACAGACATTACACGTCCATCCCTCTGGTCCACTCCTGGGCTCTCTGGTGACTGCATTGGCCAGGGGGTATGGAGGTGGCGTTTCTCCAGACTTCTCACATTGCTGTTTCTGAGTATACAACAATCTGCCTTTCACAACTTCTCCTCTCCACCCCTCAGTTTCAATCTTATGAGCTACCTTTAACCATGTATCAACCACATCTTCACATCCATTATCCTTTATCCATGTATCAACCACAATGAGTCTTTGTGAATCCTTCCCAGACTAGCTTCCTCGGAGCTTCCTCCATAAATCATGGTGCCACCGTACTAGTACTCCTAGGGTTAATATTCCCGTACTTCATCCCTACCTTCTCCAGCACTCTGTCCACATTCTTCAGACCCTCTTTACCTCCTCTTTCCTTCACCAATGTTTTGGCTGTCTTATAACCTTCCGGTATGCTGAAATTATTCCCCATTGCTCTTCAACTGTACCAGAACAACTATAGAAAGTAACAAAAATCAGACGTCTATTTCTCCTCAGTTCAAACAGCTTCCTCCACTTCATAAAGGGTGCATGTTTCTGAGATTTATTATCCTCAGTCCGAACAAAGCTTCCCCGATATAATCGTATAGCGTACTTTTCTCCTGAGATTTCCCTTTCTATAATGTTCTGCAATTTTCCAAACCCAGTAAAGAACAAACAAGATGTATACCGTGACTCCTAAAACCAGACCAAAAACATCCCAATCAAAGGTACTCCTGATCAGAAACTAAACCCAACAATCATAGGTATTTTCAACTTTCAAGGTTCTTTATCAATATGGATTCGACTGTAAAAGGACTTTATACGTACGTTCCTTCAACAATCCCTCGAGCCAGACAACCGGTCGGGGAGGCACAGATATATTGTAAGATAAAGTCTCTTACCTTGCAGCGCTGTCTTTTATATCTGTACGTCCCGGTCCGGATTATCCAAGTTGTCGGGAGATCAATGAAGTGTCCTTTAGTCGAGCCCCTCGTTGGTCGCCAAGTTTTGTTGGGGCAAACCCCCTTCTCTATGATTGCGGGGGTCCTAATTCAATGAAGATGAGCGCTCTGAGAATTGACACATGCACCTTGTAGGAATCAGATTCTCTCCTTCATTCCGGTTTATTTTACATACGTATAACACTACAGATAATCATAGACAAATCTGGCCCACCACCAAGGGGGTGGAAATCAGAACTAATGATTTGATTGGTTATTCATAAAAGGTAATATTTCCGCACTATACTAACAAGGTTCTACTAATTAGAGAGTTTCTTATCTCAGAGCTTACATTCTTCAGCTGTAAATCCTGAAGCTACCAGAATAAGAGAAAACAAAACTTAACCCTCCTGAACATCAACCTCTGATAAGAAGGATGAGAAAATGAGGGGGAGCGAGACAGCGAGTTGCTTACTTCGGCCTTGTAACTATCTTATACACAGAAAACTCCCCACATTCTCACAGCTGCTCAGTAATTTTCCACATATGCACAAGATGGAGGACATTTTACATACAAAATGGATTTTTATCCCTCACACTACTACCACCACCATCACTACCTGATATCCTGCTGCTACTAATACTTCCCTGTTACTACTACTACTACCATCACCACAATATCCTGCTGCTTCTAATACTGCCCTATTACTACTACTACCACCATCACCGCATGATATCCTGCTGCTACTAACACATCCCTCTTACTACTACCACCATCACTACCTGATATCCTGCTGCTACTAATACTTCCTTCTTACTACTATTACTACCACCATTACCACGATATCCTGCTGCTACTAATACTTCTCTCTTACTACTACTACTGCAACTACTAACATCACTACCTGATATCTACTACTAACATCACTACCTGATATCTGGCTGCTACTAATACTTCTCTCTTACTACTACTACTACTACTACTACTAACATCACTACCTGATATCCTGCTGCTACTAATACTTCCCTGTTACTACTACTACTACTAACATCACTACCTGATATCATGCTGCTACTAATACTTCCCTGGTACTACTACTACTACTAACATCACTACCTGATATCATGCTGCTACTAATACTTCCCTGTTACTACTACTACCAGGGTTGCCAACCTTTCTTTCAATTTTTTCTGGACAACTGAACCAAAATTTACGGACAGCCCAAATTTTTTACGGACATAAACCACACCCCCTTTTTTAGAGGACACGCCCCCTTTCACGCCCCAGAATAGGATTGTTCAGTATTTAAAAATAAAATATGGCATATGGAAACAAAATCAACAATTTTCAGCTGTTACATCCCTGCCATTTTAGTCTGAGTGCTTTGTTTATATGGCTACAGTGATTATGCCTGTGACACACTGGACTTTCTGGTATCATTGCTGCTGCCATGTAAACAAAGACTGACAGGGACATAATAGGCAAGTGTGCACATCTGTCATAGTGTTGGTGATGTGCACACTGATTTGCAGGTGTATGGCATGTGACCACTGCAGCCATTAGATCACTGATGGATGATTGGCTGCAGCAGTAACATACCATATACCGGCAAGTCCTTGCTGCAGTTTAACAGACCAGAGCTGCAGAAAATGGCTCTGAGGACATAACCAAAACACACAAGATGACACTTCACCACTTACCTCTTACATCCCGTGACGTCTTCCTGATGTAGATCTTCTCTTTATCATCTTCTCTCTTTGGCCCACACCGCCATGACAAGTTCTTTCAGCCACTTCTTCTCTCTGCAGAGTTTGCCACAAAGACACCTTAGATTACCCACTTTTCTGTTATCCTGCTGCTACCCCCAATACTGTGCCCGCTGTGCTCCCCAATGTCCCCACATACCATACTGTAGATATAACAGTGCCATATAGGTAGGACCCCATATAGTTACCATGCTCCCCAAAGTCCCACTGATACTAATAATTCTCTCCCAGAGTGCCCTCATTAGTAATAGTGCCCCAATAGTGATAATGCTCCACGAGTAGCCCTTTTAGCAGTAGTGCCCTCCATATTGTACTAATAATAGTAACACCCCCAATAGTACCCCTGGTAGTAATAATAATAATTCCCCATAATAGAAATTATTTTTCCCATGCCTTCAGTAGTGCTACCAGAAATAATAAGGACCCGTTGTAATGGTCCCAGTAATTATAATACCAGTTATAGTGCCCCCAGTAGCTTAAACGACCCACTCTAGTGCCCCCAGTAGTTTAGGTAGCCTCCTATAGAACCCACAGTTTAGATAGCTCCATGTAGTGCCCCACAGTAGTTTAGATAGCCCCCTGTAGTTCAGATAGCCCCATAGTGCCCCAGAAGTTAAATAGCCCCCTTTAGTTCAGATACTGCCCTCAGTAGATTAGATAGCCCTGTGTAGTGGCCCCAGTAGTTTAGATATCCCCCTGTAGTTCAGATAGCCCCCATAGTGCCCCCAGACGTTAGATAGCCCTCTTTAGTACAGATAGTCCCCATTGTGCTCCCAGAAGTTAGATAGCCCCCTTTAGTTCAGATAGTCCCTGTAGTGCCATAGTAGTTTAGATATCCCCCTGTAGTTCAGATAGCCCCCATAGTGCCCCCAGACGTTAGATAGCCCCCATAGTGCCCCCAGACGTTAGATAGCCCCCTTTAATACAGATAGCCCCCATATTGCCCCCAGACGTTAGATAGCCCCCATATGTTAGATAGCCCCCTTGTAGTCCAAGTAGTCCCCATAGTGCCCACAGAAGTTAGATAGCCCCCTTTAGTTCAGGTACTCCCTGTAGTGCCACAGTAGTTTAGATAGCCCCCTTGTAGTCCAAGTAGTCCCCATAGTGCCCACAGAAGTTAGATAGCCCCCTTTAGTTCAGGTACTCCCTGTAGTGCCACAGTAGTTTAGATAGCCCCCTGTAGTCCAAGTAGTCCCCATAGTGCCCACAGAAGTTAGATAGCCTCCTTTAGTTCAGGTACTCTCTGTAGTGCCACAGTAGTTTAGATAGCCCCCCTGTAGTCCAAGTAGTCCCCATAGTGCCCACAAAAGTTAGATAGCCCCCATATAGTGCCCCTGTGACTCAGCAGTGAGTGCAGTGGCTCAGGCTGCCTCAGCTCATCCATCATCACCCCATACAGGCAGCAGGCCTCCTGAGTCCTTCCCCCCAACCCGTTACCCGCCATGTTCCTTCGCTTACCTTGCCAGACTGCGCCTGCGCAGTGCGCCATCTGCTCTCCAGTCTCCACCATCGATGGTGCTGACAGCCGCCCGGCCTCCAGGTAATTATATCCTTGCGCGCTTACAGCGCATCGGCCCGCCCTCTCAGAGCGGCCGGGAGAGCCGCCGCCCGCCGGAACTTTCACTGCAATGCCCGAAGTCTGTACGCATGCGCAGTACAGACTTCGGGTTTTCTGCACTAATTTCAACGGACGCTGTTTTTTTCTGCCGGACGCTACGGACGGCAGAGAAAAACAACGATTTTTTGCGGACTGTCCGTAAATTTACGGACGGTTGGCAACCCTGACTACTACTACTAACATCACTACCTGATATCATGCTGCTACTAATACTTCCCTGGTACTACTACTATCACCATCAGTACATGATATTTATTAACATTGCTGCACTTT
The DNA here is from genome assembly GCA_900303285.1 of Rhinella marina. Lineage (NCBI taxonomy): Eukaryota > Metazoa > Chordata > Amphibia > Anura > Bufonidae > Rhinella > Rhinella marina. The sequence continues at coordinate 6,754 of ONZH01022680.1, forward strand.
TTTGTTGTGTTTTGTTGTGTTTTGCGAAGCCTGCGCCATAGACGCACTTAGGTACACCTTTTCTGAGGACACATTTAACATGTGCGCCTATTTGTGCGTCCTTTTTTGTCGTACAAAGTGGCTTAAAACCACGACACTCTGGGGGCGGCGTATTTTTTGTCCACATGCGTATGATTTTTGTGGCGTAACTGAGATTTATTTGACGCACTTTTTCTGATGTGTTCTACAGTGGAATATTTGACCTTTTCCAAACAGCTTTTTGTCTAATAAACGTAAAGTTTTACGGATTTATTTATTAATTTATTCTTTGCTAACGTGCAGGGACAGGAATAGGGGACATTTTTCTAATTTATGCTTTAGGCTACTTTCACACTAGCGTTTTTGCTGGAGTAAACGTCCTCATTGACTTGCATTGTTGGTCATGCCGGATCCATTTTGCTCCGCATCACATGACGGAAAGAAAACCACAGCATGCTGTTCTCCGGTATGGGAACGCAACAAAATGGAATACATTTTGAAGCGCTCCGTTCTGTTCAGTTACGTTTTGTCCCCATTGACAATGAATGGGGACAAAACTGAAGTGTTTTTTTCAGGTATTGAGACCCTATGACTGATCTCAATACCGGAAAATGTTAACGCTAGTGTGAAAGTAGCCTTTTTTAGGCAAAACCTTTATTTATGGTAAAAGTGATGGCGAACCTATGGCACGGGCCAGAGGAGGCACTCAGAGCCCTCTCTGTGGGTACCTGCACCCTGGAAAAAGTGTATGGTGTATCAGTATGCCTTAGACTTTTCCTACCATTCATCAGCGCAGGATGCACTATGAGCGGCACAAGCAGTGCACTGAATGTAGGCAGGCTATTATAGCTAAATGATAAAGTGCATGGAAAATATACTATACTGCACTGTAGTATTCAGGTTAAAGGGATTTTCCTCAATTTTACTACTGATAACCTATCCTCAGGATAGGTCATCGTTATCTGATCGGTGGGGTCCGGCACCCGGGACCCCCGCCGATCAGCTGTTTGAGAAGGCATCAGCTCTCCCGTGAGCGCCGCAGCCTTCTCTTAGCTTTTCCTAGGCCAGTGACGTCACATTCATCGGTCACGTGGCCTAGGAGCGGCTCAACCCCATTCATGTGAACGGGGCTGAGCGTGATACCAAGCACAGCTGCTATACAATGTACGGCGCTGTGCTTGGTAAGCAGGGAGAAGGTCCCGGTGCTCACAGGAGCACCGATGACTTCTCAAACAGCTGATCAGCGGGGGTCCCGGGTGTCGGGACCAGCATGGCCAGCGCTGTCAGTGAGCTCTTCTTCTGTTCTCCCGGCACGCTGTGTGAGCAACCACGACATATTACATACAGTGCCTTTGCGAAAGTATTCAGCCCCCTGGAACTTTTCAACCTTTTGCCACATTTCAGGCTTCAAACAAAAAGATATAACATTTTACATTTTTGGTGAAGAATCAACAACAAGTGGGTCACAATTGTGAAGTGGAACGAAATTTATTGGATCATTTACACTTTTTTTGTAATAATAAAACTGAAAAGTGGGGCGTGCAGAATTATTCGCCCCCTTACATTAATACTTTGTTGCGCCACCTTCTGCTGCGATTACAGCTGCGGTCTCTTGGGGGATGTCTCTATCAGTTTTGCTCATCTAGAGACTGAAATTCTTGCCCATTCTTCCTTGCAAAACAGCTGGAGCTCTTTGAGGTTGGATGGAGACGTTTGTGAACAGCAGTTTTCAGCTCTTTCCACATATTCTCAATTGTATTCAGGTCTGGACTGTGACTTGACCATTCTAAGACCTGGATACCTTTATTTTTGAACCATTCCATTGTAGATTTTGCTTTATGTTCGGGATCATTGTCTTGTTGGAAGATAAATCTCCGTCCTAGTCTCAGGTCTTTTGCAGACTCCAACACGTTTTCATCCAGAATGGTCCTGTATTTGGCTCCATCCATCTTCCCATCAATTTTAACCATCTTCCCTGTCCCTGCTGATGAAAAGCAGGCCCAAACCATGATGCTGCCACCACCATGTCTGACAGTGGGGATGGTGTGTTCAGGGGGATGAGCTGTGTTGCTTTTACACCAAACATATCGTTTTGCATTGTTTCCAAAAAGTTGGATTTTGGTTTCATCTGAGCAGAGCCCCTTCTTCCACATGTTTGGTGTCTCCCAGGTGGCTTGTGGCAAACTGTAAACCAGACTTTTTATGGATATCTTTGAGAAATGGCTTTCTTCTTGCCACTCTTCCATAAAGGGCAGATTTGTGAAGTGTTGGACTGATTGTTGTCCTATGGACAGACTCTCCCACCTCAGCTGTAGATCTCTGCAGTTCATCCAGAGTGATCATGGGCCTCTTGGCTGCATCTCTGATCAGTCTTCTCCTTGTTTGAGATGAAAGTTTAGAGGGACGGCCGGGTCTTGGTAGATTTGCAGTGGTCTGATACTCCTTCCATTTCAATATCCCTAGTCCATCTCTGCCATTAGGACAAGTCTGCTGATTACGACCTCATTCACATCTCATCATTCACCACTTCCTCATCATAAATTAGGCACATCTGTGGAAGTCCTTGCGCCTGGCTGACGTAGTTTTTTGCTAAAATTTGCACCTGTTTCCATTCGTAAATGGTAGTAAATTTGCCGGGGCTGGAATCCCGGGCCTGGCACGCCCACCAAGTAACACCATCATTTTTCTCCAGTGCCTGGCAGGGAGGCACCTGGTATGGTAAGGGACTCTATGTGTTTAGTTAGTGCTCAGACGAGCAGGTTTTATTTTTCGGCTATTGCCTGCAGTGTGATTAGCTGTGAGTTGGTTGCCTCTGGACACTAAAATGCAGATAAGCCCTTTTTGGACTTTATTGTCCGCAGTGTCACTATCTCTATCTCTTGTAAACCGGCTTTACCTACTTCACACTATTTAATCTCTCCCCCATGTCCTCCATGGATCCCCATTATTTATAAGTGAGATGCATAGCTTCATCATTTCCGGCTCACACTTATTTTGTGGTGCTGTCCCTTTAACAACGTTAACAACGTGGACTCAGAGCAGTGGGCTGGATTTCATTTCTCCACTTCCTTTCCAGCTCCGTCTTCCTATGAGATCTGACAATCCGTCCCGTTAGTGGTTACTACACCTCGTGGATATGTGATAAGCACTGCTGTTCTTAGGCGGCTCCCTACGTATATACCCTGCTGAAGAAATTGTATCCAGACCCACAATATTCAGACAGGTCAGACACGGATCTACGTTTTATCCTACAGGGACTGCTGAATTCCTTACAGGGAAACTCTACTTCTGCACAAATGATTTAGAGCATTTAACGGAATATCTTTGGAAATACTTTGCTTGTCTCATCTTGTTCTACTTTATGATTATACAGTATAATGTTTTATTCTCCGGTGAGACAGAAAGCAAAATTCAAACAAAAAAGTCATCTGCAGGAGCTCAGTAGAGATTTCAGATCTTTTCTGACTCTTCATTCATGGTTGGTCTCGTGGTTGTCGTTTCGGGTGACAATGCTAGTTGATGTTAAAATGGCAAATCGCTGATATCAGAATCTTCAGTGTTCACTTTGAGGGTGCCTAGAGTCACCTAAAATAAGGAAAGGAGATGTTCTCCTTTAAGGCCAAGGTTTCTAAAAGTCATTTGCCTCAAGCGGCCACATGCGGACAAATGTGGCTCAAATATCATGAAGAATTTTGTATAAACCCCATTCCATTTCAGCAACATTTCACCAGGAACGTGCAGCACATTTAGCCTGACTGGTGCATGATGTCCAACTTTCAACTACTCAAAGTATTCGCTTTGCTGCAATGCCCGCTCAAAGTCAAAATGAATGATGGGTCACTCCATGAGTCTCTATCTAGCAAGCACACTTAAAGGGGTTGTCCCACGAAAAATATTCTACAGTTTTCAAACCAGCACCTGGATCTGAATACTTTTGTAATTGCATGTAATTAAAAATTTAGTATAGTCACTGAGGTATTCAATAAAATGTATCTGTATAGCGCCACCTGCTGTTTGTTTTGTTTCTTATTTCTTTGACCTGCTCACTGAGATGGCCGCACATGCTCAATTTCATCCTTCAGCTGCCTCCTGAGCTGTGATAGGGAGAGCATGGACACGCCTCCTGAGCTGTGATAGGGAGAGCATGGACACGCCTCCTGAGCTGTGATAGGGAGAGCTGAGACACACCCCCTTAGCTGCAGCAGAACAGACACTCCCCTTGAGACGCCAGATTGATATAAATCTAGCAGAGCAATGAATGGGGAGATCTCTGGATCCATGTGAGGTACAGGGCTGGTTCTAGCTTTGTTAGAAAGAGATTGTCATGTTCTATATGAGGTCTGATTTTCATTTTTTACATTAGTTATGGGATAACCCCTTTAACTGGACCAATGAAACATTGGACTGACTTCTTTTCCAGATTTCTGGAATCCCAGGGACCTCCCGTGATGTTATTTATGACCTATCCTCTGGATAGTTGTTGAATTATTTTTGCAGCATAACCCCTTTAAGATACTTGCAGAGCATACAATTCACAATTTGCTCACCCCTCATCATTACAGAGTAGGGTTCTGTTTGGTTATGGCAGATAATGAATGCAAGGACAATGTCAATAAATTCTTGTCTCCAAGCGTGTATTTATTTGGTTGACGTTCATTGTGTTTTCTTGACTCTTGTCTCCCATTTAAGGCTCCTTGATCTTCTGACATGGTTGGTCTCATAGTCACTCCTGAGGTCTCCTTGGTGGATGAACCACTAAAGATCCAAGCATGGGGTCTACCTCCTCAGCAAATCATCACAATAAAAGTATGGCTGAAGGATGAGAAAGGGGAGATATTTCACTCCAGAGCTTTCTACCAAACAGATATGGAAGGGAAGGTGGATCTGGCGAAATCTCCGGCCACTGGTGGAGACTTCCATGGAGTCTGTCCTATGGGCCTATTCTGGGCTCTAAGGCCAGCTATCCCATTTCTAAGGCTTATGAAACGTGATGTCATGGGAAGTCCTTTCTCTGTTCATGTGGATCTATATTCCTCATTGATGCTAAATCCACTTCCTGGAGATTCCCCTGCCGCCACCAAAACTATTGAAAGATGGTATGTGTCTCCAGGAGTCCAGAGAATACTAATAAGAGAAGGACGAGTACGAGGAGCACTTTTTCTCCCACCAGGTAGGTAACTTCTTCATTGTCTGTGACAAGTTTAGAAAGGCTATACAGTATGTAGCTTACCTGAATTTTCTATATATGAAATAAGAACAGGACTGAATTTACATTCGATGATGTCTTGGGCAGTACCTGCTGATTATATTGCTATATAAGGCAACACTTTTGACTTTGCCTGAGTAGGGGCAAGATTCAGGCAAAATATCTTATGAGTATTTTTGGTGAATAGGTATGGGTATTCTGAATTACATTTTCACATCACATTACTTTTCTTCCTCCTTCTACAGTGAGAAACTGCTTGCTTGAATCATTGCTGATGCTGCTGTGATCACAGGACTTTGTTACCTAGTACATTTGTTATATGTACACCCTGACAGCCTGTAATTCTCTAATTGGGTCACACATGCAATGCATTTATCTATGGATCATTGCAGATGCTTTAAATGAGTTATCTAGTTTCACAATATATTTTTGATAAGCTCAGAGTACCCCAAACACTGTTTATGTCAGCACCTTACATCCACCTGTTTCTCAGCATCTCATCATACTGGCAGTATGTTTACAAACAGAACTTCCTCAACTTTCTGTGTTTTTTTTTTAGCATGCTTTGCTTTGTAGTGTTTCACAGGGCTTGCTCTGCCCAGCTAATATGGAGTTTGGTGTAGGGTGCGTGACTATTGAGAAGGGAACAGTGTGGCAGACACTACAAGCCCTGAGAAACATTAAAAGGCAAAGCGTGCTGGGACTGGTTAGAAAACCCAGCAGGAAGCTGATTAGCTGATTAAAACAGGAAGTTCTGCATGTAAACATCCTGCTAGGATGCAGTGATGCTGAGAAGGAAAGTACTGACATAATATGACAGGCATATGGGACAAAAATATGCAGCGTTTGGGGTACTCTAGGCTTGTAAAAATGTTGCTATGGAACTGAAGAAGCCGTTTAAAGTGTACCTCCACTGAGCCATAGATAAATTGCATATGTTACCCAAACAGAGGTTTGCAGGTTACCTTTATGTCTGTAGAAGGAACATGCCAGAAAGTCTTGTGATCACAGCAGCATCAGCACTAAATCAAGCAGACAGTTTCTGTTGACATAAAAATAGGTATGTAGGGCAATAATATGCAGTTCATTATGAAACCAGAGAACCTTTTCAAGTATTACAATAGACGGGCAAAACAGCCATCACCTCTAGGTACAAGTAGAATTGGGAATACTAATTTATTACTCAGAATAATGTCTTCTACATGAACTGTACAAATAACCACAAGGAGAATTTCATGTAGATGGTGATACTTTTTGTTCCAAAGTAGCTTCTTGTGAAGTTAAAAATATATCTTCAATAAAAATGGAACTCCCCTTTAAGACCATCACTAATGAAAGATTTTAGTATGGTTGAAATCTGTTTTCCTTCTTGTCTTCTCCTTAGGTGAAGGGCCCTTTCCAGGAGTTATTGACATGTTTGGAGGCGTGGGTGGTCTACTAGAGTTTCGTAGTGGCCTCCTGGCCAGCCGCGGTTTTGCCTCACTTGCTCTGGCTTATTTTGCTTACGATGATTTGCCTAGTTTCCTTGGTCAAGTGGATATAACGTATTTTGAGGAAGCCGCTCAGTTGCTATTGAGTCATCCAAAAGTAAGTTTGACTCCTTCTTCCATACAATCATGACAATAAGTCTTAAAGGCCATAGACCGTATTGAAGGGATATTTTGTACTATATATCAATAAGACATTGAAGAAAAAAAATCATAATTTGGATACCGGAATAGGCTGAAGGCACCTGTCATAGTGACCTTGTATTTGTGGCTTCTCCTCTGCCGGAAACGAGGACCTATCACTCTGGTTCCTGGGATTGGTGGGGTGCCAGCAGTCAGATCCCACTATTTTAATTTTTGTGTTTATCTAGTTGTGGGGGTCCAACCACTTGGACACTCACCCATCTTGAGAATGCGGGTCCTGTTCTTCTGCCTTAATAGAGCAATGTGTCTAGGATGTGCCCTGCTACTCCATTCTCTGTGGGACTGCCGAAGATAGTCGTGTGATGTAATCGACTGTCCCAAAGACGAGAAATGGAGAGGTGGTCACATATGCACACTATCGCTCAAATCACAAATGGGACTTGGGACCCCCATACGTAATCGCTGGGGGTCAATCATAAACATACATTTATCACCCTTCATGTGGATAGCTTCTGCTCTCAAGTATTCAACCCACCCTATGTATTACATGGTTGGTCATTCAGTTGCTACTAGAGTTGAGCGAACCTGCTCGTAACGAGCACCGTAGTGCTCGGATCCCCTGCGCTCGCATGGCCGCAGCCATCCGGATCCGTCCTCCTCACCCGACTGCAAGTCAGTGGGGACGGATCCGTTTGGTATGACACACTCGTGTGTCATACCAAACGGATCCGCCCCCATTGACTTATAGCCAGGTGAGGACGGATCCGGATGCCTGCAGCCATGCGAGCGCAGGGGATCCGAGCACTATGGTGCTCGTTACGAGCACGTTCGCTCAACTCTAGTTGCTACCTTTCTCCTGTGGAAGCCACTGTGATGGAAACGTATGGCCAGACAAAGCTAGTTTTTTTATATAGGGTTAGCTAGTTAATTGCCATTAAACTGCTATAAGTCGAATTAGCTTCATCAGTTATACCCCCTCATAGATCATAGATCCATGAACCATTTCACACAACATATTCTACTTTTTAGGTGTCAGGTGATGGAGTTGGAGTGGTCGCCATATGTAAAGGAGCTGAGATAGCTTTGGCCATGGCGTCTTACCTGCCTCAGGTCGCTGCTACGGTATGCATCAACGGAACCAACGCTGTGAATGGCAACAGCCTCATTTATGGCGATCTCCAAGTGAATGGCATACCCTACAATGTAGAAAAAATTCTGATCACAGACTATGGGTCGCTCAGCCTTAGCAACTCTTTGGACGACCCAAGAAAACCAGAACACAAGGACTCTATACTTCCCCTGGAGAAAGCGAGAGGTCCCATCCTGTTTCTCGTAGGAGACAAAGACCAGAACTACAACAGTTTGTTCTTTGCTCAGGAAGCAAAGGCCAGGGCAGAGAAGTACGGTAAGAAGGACGTGTATGTGCAGTGCTTTCCTGGAGCGGGACATCTTCTGGAGCCTCCGGGGTCCCCTTTCTGTCCAGTATCACAGTCCCCATTCTTCCCACTACCGTTGACTTGGGGTGGAGAGCTCCTGCTGCACTGCTCCGCACAGGAAACCAGTTGGAAAGAAATTCAGGAATTTCTCCGTAGAAATATTAAATGTTCCAGACGGAATAAATTATGATCAGTTGAATCTATTGGAGGGTCTACATGACTATAGTAATTTCCATTACCTAGATTGGTTGACTCAATATGTACATCTGAGATATGGTAATTTTATAATTCTATGTTAATAATAATATGTGGCAGAGGGTGAGCCTTCCGCGTGAGACCCCCCCAGTCTTTGTGCCTGAGTGGGGACATATGAACAAGCCGTAGGTCTCACTCTGGTGGACTTGGACCATCCAGCTATTTCATAGATGTTTACCTATTCATTATCGAATACTACAATAATTGCTATGGAAGCTTTAATATAAAAGGGGTGTGTGTATATGTGTGTATTTTTTTTGAGAGAAAAAATTTATTCTAGTGATTATAAAAAGATATGAACTTAAAGTATTACAGCAGGGATCATCTATCCAAACTGTAGGGCCATTAGAAGTTATTTCTACAGTATGCAGATTCACCACCTAGTGACCACCAATACGCCTATTTAGGCTGGGCTGCTGCCTTTTTATGGAGTCCCAGTCTACGGGGTGCACTGTCCTCCCGTGCAGCGGTGAGCAGGGGCTCAGCTCTCAGATTACAGTCGAGCTCCTGTTCTAATAGGTCTAATTGTTAGAAGCACCGACCTGGCTATTTAACACCTTAGATGCAGCACCCAATAGTGACCATGTCATCTAAGCAGTTACAAAGGGAGTAGACTTCCTCTCTCCCCCTCGTAAACCCACAAATGAGATTGTCTGTGCATGGCAGCTTGGGAACTATGGAAGGCCCCAGGCCTGTCTGCACTGTTTTCCTTCAGATTGTGCCTCTCTGGCCCACCCTGACGGCGACTGTCAGTATAATGCACTGTATAGCATAAGCTGTACAATGCATTGCAGAAGCAATCAAAAGATCTCCTGTTACAGTCCCTTTTTGGGACTAGTAGTAAATGGCAAAAAAAGTTAAAGGGGTTCTGTAGTTATTTAAGACTGATGATCTATCCTCTGGAAAGATCATCAGCCTCTGATCGGCGGCGGTCCGACTCCCGAGACCCCCACCGATCAGCTGTTTGAGAAGGCTGCAGGAGCGCCGTGGCCTTCTCTGTGTTTACCTCAGGCCCAGTGACGTCACGACTAGTATCACTGGCCTGGGCGGGGCTAAGCTCCATTCAAGTGAACAGAGCTTAGCTCCGCCCAGGCCAGTGTGATACTAGTCGTGACGTCACTGGGCCTGCGGTAAACACAGAGAAGGCCGCAGCGCCGCTGCCTTCTCAAACAGCTGATCAGATGCTGATGATCTATCCAGAGGATAGATCATCAGTCTTAAATAACTACAGAACCCCTTTAAAGTTTTACTAAATAAAAAGTTTATTTGGCACAAAAAAAACAAATAAAAAAAAGATCCAAAAGCCAATAAAAACTACGTCACCCTGCAAAAGTCATGCCCACAGACAGCTCTATAGAAAGAAAAATAAAAAATAAAAATAAAAAAAAGCTCATGGGTCATGGGATGAAAAAACATTTGTTTTAAAGTTTTTTTTCTGCAGTAGTAAAACACAAAAAAAAATTGTATTTGGTATTGCTGTAATCGTACTGACCCAGAGAATAAAGTTATCATGATATTTATCCTGAAAAATGAACGCAGCTAAATTTCTATTTTAAAAAACTGTTAGTATTGCTGTTTTTTTCCCATCACCCCCCAAAAGAATTCATAAAAAATAATTCGTAAGTCATGTGGACCTCAAAATAGTGCCATTAAAAACTACAACTTGTCCCTCAAAAAACGATCCCTCATACAGCTGCATCGACAGAAAAATAAAAAAAAAGTTATACTGTAGCTCTTGGAAAATAACGATTAAAAAAAAAAAATTGCTTGGTAATTTAAAGGGGATGGCCCACCTCATAAATTAGGGCCATATCGCTAGGATATGCTCCATATATCTGATAGGTGTGGGTCCCAGAGGTGAGACCTGCACCTATCTCTAGAAGGAAGCCCGCATAGTGAAGAAGAGCCGACTCGCGCACACGCGCAGCCGCCCTCCATTCACCTCTATGGGAGTGCTGAAAATAGTTTGGTTCTTTCCGTCAACTCCATAAAAGTGATAGGAGTGGTGGTCATGCTTGTGCGGTGCGACTCCCGTTAATTTTTATGTGACTACTATAAAGTGCTGACCTGCACCTATCTCTAGAATGGAGCCCGTAAACTGAAGAAGAGTGTATTGCGCATGCATGGCTCCTCTCCATAAATTTCTATGGGACTGCCGAAAACAGCCGTGCACTGTTTCCTTCAGCCACATAGAAGTGAACGGAGCGGTGGCCACACATGAGCGGTCTGCTCTTCTTCACTTTACGGGCTCCATTCTAGAGATAGGTGCAGGTCGGCACGGTGCACTTCCCATTCATTTCTATGGGACTTCCGAAAATAGCCAAGCGTACTGCTTGATTTTTGGCACTTCCATAGAAATGAATGGAAGGCAGCAGCGCATGCGCGGTGCACTCTCCTTCACTTCGCGGTTTCCGTTCTAGAGAAAGGTGCAGGACCTGTATCTATCAGACATTGGGGGCATATCCTAGAAATATACCCCCAATGAAGAGATGGCCCGACACCTTTAAGGCCCAAAACAGGCCGGTCACTAAGGGGTGATGTATACGTGGTGCACTGTATGAAGGTTACACATGCCGGCCTACAGGAGACGAAACATGACGGTGTCTAGGACATGCCGGCCTACAGGAATGGAAACATGACGATGTCTAGGACATAATCTATCTGTATAACTACATAACTATGAACACGGTGCGTGCCTGCAGCCATGATGTGCTTGCATCACAGGACTGTTCACTGACATCACATCATACTTGCCAACTCAGGCAGGCAGTGTCATGTGCTGACATTTTTTCCCCTCATTGACACGCCCCATTTAGCAGGCCACACCCTATTTTTGTACCGTGCTGGGGCTGAGTCTGACATCCCAGTGCCACATACATTTAGACTATATGGAGGGCTGTTTTTCTCCACGCAGCGCCCGTGAGATTTGGCAGCTCCTCCTTTTTCAGAGAGCCATTCCTGGGGGAGTTGGAATGTATTAGATTAGCACACTGTACATGTGTGAAATACACTATATGGAATAGCCCTGCATGGTCTATGTGTGTAGATATTTCATCTAAATGCAGCGGACTAGGCATAAATCACTGGGTATACGTGCTAGGACTTAAAGGGGTTGTCCATGATAATTAAAAATCTTGCATGTGCCCTCGAATGCTGTAAAATAATAATAAATAAAATAAATGATGTTATATTTACCTCTTTCTCCGTTGTCATTCTCTCTATTTCCGGTCCAGTTTTCCTGCCGCTGCGTATATACGGTAGACCTCTGAGGACAGTGATTGGCTGCAGCGGTCATGTGCCGCATACCTGCAGTCTGTAAATAAGCTGGTTAAAGCCAAGTGTAGGAGGGGTGGATTATTAAAGGTTTTCTGTCACCAATTTTTTCGGTATGAATCAGGCTGACATTAGAGATGTGCTAATGTCACCTGATTCCAAATATATATCTGTTTTATTTACTGGTGCCCCCATTTTTATACAAAATGAACTTTTATTTTATGCTAATAAGGCCTCTAGGTGCAAGGGGCGTTACCCCTGCTCATAGAGGCTCTGTTGATTAACAGGACCAGGCAGAGAAGAAACACTGCATTCACCATAGCTTGCAAGGACCTTCAATGATGTCATGACCATGTGATCAGTCACATGGTTAGGATCACACAAACAGCCTGTCTCCTCCTAAACCATGTGACTGATCACATGGTCATGACATCATTGAAGGTCCTTGAAAGCTATGGTGAATGGAGTGTTTCTTCTCTGCCTGGTCCTGTCAATCAACAGAGCCTCTAGGAGCAGAGGTAACGCCCCTTGCACCTAGGAGCCTTATTAGCATAAAATAAAAGTTCATTTTATATAAAAATGGGGGCACCAGTAAATAAAACAGATATATATTTGGAATGAGGTGACATTAGCACATCTCTAATATCAGCCTGATTCATACCGAAAAAACTGGTGACAGAAATCCTTTAAAGTATTACTTGCCCTTTTCTACCCACTAACCCCCCTCCCCAGTTTTTGATTGAAACTTTGCATTTTTTATCTATTCAACATTGTTATATTGTTGAATGCATACAGTGTAACTTCCGTTTTTTTGCGGACCCATTGAAATGAATGGTTCCGCATGCGGTCCGAAAAAAAACAGCACGAACACGGAAAGAGAAAATACATTTGTTTGCATGAGCCCTGAGGCAGTATGCGAGCTCACCACTCAGTTAAAACTATCCCTCGGCATAAATGAGAGGAAAAAGAGAAATAAAAGCATAAAAAACAGAAAAAACAAACAGAAAAAAATCTACACTTGTCACAGTATGTATTTTGCGGTCCACAAAACACGGACCCGCAAAAAAAACGGATGACATCCGTATTGCATCCGTTTTTTTGCAGATCCATTGTAACAATGGCTTTCCTTTGTCTGCAAAACAGACATAGGACATTTCTATCTTTTTGCGGAAAGTACTTGCAGACATTCAGAAGTGGAATACACGCGGAGTCATTTTTTATTGTAGACCCATTGAAGTGAATGGTTCCACATATGGGCTGCAAAACAAAAAAAGGGAACAGACACGGAAAGAAAATACAGTTGTATGCATGAGCTCTAACTCTCACTAACATTCTGTCTCCCCCCGCCCAGTTAGGTAGGCCTAAAGACCTGCCATATTACCATCACTCAGCATTTATTATGTAATAACTTCTATACATTAAAGGGGTTCTCCGGGAATTAAGAAAATTAAAATACTTAAAGGGTTTCTGTCACCAGTTTTTTCGGTATGAATCAGGCTAACAGGATCACACAAACAGCCTGTCTACTCCTAAACCATGTGACTGATCACATGGTCATGACATCATTGAAGGTCCTTGCAAGCTATGGTGAATGGAGTGTTTCTTCTCTGCCTGGTCCTGTCAATCAACAGAGCCTCTAGGAGCAGGGGTAACGCCCCTTGCACCTAGAAGCCTTATTAGCATAAAATAAAAGTTCATTTTATATAAAAATGGGGGCACCAGTAAATAAAACAGATATATATTTGGAATCAGGTGACATTAGCACATCTCGAATGTCAGCCTGATTCATACCGAAAAAACTGGTGACAGAAACCCTTTAAATATTACTTCATTATAAATATATTCCCAAATACCTTTTATTAGTTATAATGGCTCATTTTGTCTGGGGAACAATCATTAGGAGAAACAAAATGGCCGCTGTCCTATTAGTACACACAGAACCTGTCCTAATCACACAGGAGGACAAGTTACTTCACAACACTGAGGTAAAGAGCTGCCTCATCCTCCTCTCTGCTCTGCTTGTCAGGGATTATAGTCCTGAATACAGATGATAAAATCTTTAGCTGAATCTCTTTAGGAATAGAGTTCACAAGCAGATGTGGCTGATGAGCAGCAGCACTTGTATGCAGTCTCCATTACCACAGTCTGTCCTGTCCGTCCTCTCTGTACAGTCATGGCCAAAAGTTTTGAGAATGATACAAATATTAATTTTTACAAAGTCTACTGCTTCAGTTCTTATAATGGCAATTTGCATATACTCCAGAATGTTATAAAGAGTGATCAGCTTAACAGCAATTACTTGCAAAGTCAATATTTGCCTAGAAAATGAACTTTATCCCCCAAAACACATTTCAACATCATTGCAGCCCTGCCTTAACCCCTTCAGCCCCGGGCCTGTTTTCACCTTCATGCCCAGGCCATTTTTTGCAAATCTGACATGTGTCACTTTATGTGGTAATAACTTTGGAATGCTTTTACTTATCCAGGCCATTCTGAGATTGTTTTCTTGTCACATATTGTGCTTCACGACAGTAGTAAATTTTTGGCAAAATATTTCATTTTTATTTTTTAAAAAATACCAAATTTACCAAAAATTTTGAAAAATTTCCAAATTTCAATTTCTCTACTTTCAAAATACATAGTAATACCTCCAAAAATAGTTATTATTTTACATTCCCCATATGTCTACTTTATGTTGGCATCATTTTATAAATGTCATTTTACTTTTTTGGGACGTTAGAAGGATTAGAAGTTTAGAAGCCATTTTTCAAATTTTCACCAAATTTTCCAAAACCATTTTTTTAAGCACCAATTCAGATATAAAGTGATTTTGAGGGGCTTACATAATGAAACCCCCCATAAATGACCCCATTTTAGAAACTACACCCCCTCAAATTATAAAAAACTGCTGTTACAAACTTTGTTAACCCTTCAGGTGTTCCACAAGAATTAAAGGAAAATGGAGGTGAAATTTCAAAATTTCAATTTTTTGGTAGATTATTCATGTTAATAATTTTTTTCTTGCAACACAGTAAGGGTTAACAGCAAACTAAACCTCAATATACATTGCTCTGATTCTGCAGTTTACAGAAATACCTCATATGTGGTGGTAAACGTCTCTATGGGTTTGTGGCAGTGGTCAGAAGGAAAGGAGCGCCATATGGATTTTGGAGGCAGATTTTGCTAGATAGTTTTTAGGCACCATTTTGTAATTGAGAGACCCTGACGTACCCCTACAGTGGAAACCCTCAAAAAGTGACCCCATTTTGGAAACTACACCCTTCAACAAATATATTAAGGGGGGTACTGACCACTTTGACCCCTAAGTGTTTTACGGAATTTGGAAACACTTGGCTGTGAAAATGAAAAATTTCATTTCTTCCAATAAAATGTTGCTTTAGCCCCAAATTTGTTGTATTTTCATAAGGGGTAACAGGAGAAAAGCACCACATAATTTGTTACCCATTTTCTCCTGAATACGGCAACACCCCATATGTTGTGGTAAACTGATGTGGGGGCACATGGCAGGACTCAAAACAGAAGGAGCGCCATATGGATATTACAACCACAGATTTTGATGGAATGGTTTGCGGGAGCCATTGATTTTTATTTTTTTGAGTTATTGTCTTATGTGGGGGCTCGTTTTTTGCGGGATGAGCTGATGTTTCATTGGTACCATTTTGGGGTACATAAGACTTTTTGATCGCTTGGTATTACACTTTTTGTGAGTCAAGGTGAAAAAAATAGCTGTTTTGGCATAGTTTTTTAAAAAAAAATTTTTTACAGAATTCACCAGAGAGGGCAAATCATGTGATATTTTTATAGAGCAGGTTGTTACGGACACGGTGGTACCCAATATGTCTACCATTTTTATTTTTAGAAAGCTTTACACATTAGATGCATTTTTGAACAGAATAAAATCTTTATTTTGTGTTGCCATTTTCAGAGAGCCATATTTTTTTCAGTTTTTGGTCGATTGTCTCAGGTAGGGTATCGTTTTTGCAGTACAAGATGATGGTTTGATTGGTACCATTTTGGGTCAAATACGCCTTTTTGATCGCCTGCTATTACACTTTTTGTAAGGCAAGAGGGAAAAAAATGGTTGTTTTGGCATAGTTTTTTTTTTTTTTTTTTTTGCAGCATTCACCTGGGGGACCATCTCATGTGATATTTTTATAGAGCTGGTTGTTACGGACGTGGCGATACCAAATATGTCTAACTTTTTTATTTTTGGAAAGTTTTACACATTAGATGCATTTTTGAACAGAATAAAATCTTTATTTTGTGTTGCCATTTTCAGAGAGCCATATTTTTTTTATTTTTTGGGCGATTGTCTTAGGTAGGGTATCATTTTTTGCGGGACGAGATGACGATTTTATTAGTACCATTTTGGGATAAATACGCCTTTTTGATCGCGTAGTATTACACTTTTTGTGGGGGAAGGTGACCAAAAAATGGCTGTTTTGGCACTGTTTTTATTTTTTATTTTTTACTGTGTTCACCTGGCCGGATGGATTATGTGATATTTTTATAGAGCCGGTCCATACGGACGCGGCGATACCTAATATGCCTACTTTTTCTTTTTTTTTCTTTTTTTAACATTTTTTTTACTTTATTGGGGGAAAATGGCGTTTTTCTTTTTTTTACTTGAAACTTTTATTATTATTATTATTTTTAACTTTATTTTTTAACTTTTTTTTCACCTTTTTTTCAAGTTTTGGGGGTCTGATCCCCTTTACAATGCATTACAATACTGTTGTATTGTAATGCATTGGCTGTAAGTGTATTACTCACAGTAATACACTTACAGCCTGCTTCCTGTGCGATCCAGGGGGCTGGATCGTACAGGCTCGCAGGGATGGCAGCCACGATGCCTAAGAAAGGCATTGGGCTGCCATCCAAGCCATCGGGTCCCCGTCACAGCAGCGCGGGGGACCCGATGGCCCCCCCGCTCGCCATCCTGAATATGCGCACACCTCATGTGCCGCGGTCAGCGCTGGACCGCGGCACATGAAGGGTTAATGCACCGGCATCGGTGTTTTCACCGATGCTGGCGCATTCCCCAGGGGTCCGGGCACCTGGGCACTGCCGGACCCCCGCCGCTGATCGGCGGCGCAGCTCCTGCACCCGCCCGATCAGCGCGCCGTACATGTACTGCGCTGGGCGGCAAGTCACGTCCCGCTGCGGCCGTACATGTACGGCGCTGGGCATGAAGGGGTTAAAAGGACCAGCTAACATCGTTTCAGTGATTGCTCCATTAACACAGCTGTGGTGTTGATGGAGGACAGGGCTGGAGATCAATCTGTCATGATTAAGTAAGAATGATACCACTGGGACACTTTAAAGGAGGCTGGTGCTTGGCATAATTGTTTCTCTTCTGTTAACCATGGTTATCTCTAAAGAAACTCGTGCAGTCATCATTGCACTGCACAAAAATGGCCTAACAGGGAAGAGTATCGCAGCTAGAAAGATTGCACCTCAGCCAACAATCTATCGCATCATCAAGAACTTCAAGGAGAGAGGTTCCATTGTTGCCAAAAAAAGGCTCCAGGGCGCCCAAGAAAGACCAGCAAACGCCAGGACCGTCTCTTAAAAGTGTTTCAGCTGCGGGATCGGGCTCCAGCAGTGCAGAGCTTGCTCAGGAATGGCAGCAGGCAGGTGTGAGTGCATCTGCACGCACTGTTGAGGCAGAGACTCTTGAAGCAAGGACCTGGTCTCAAGGAGGGCAGCAAAGAAGCCACTTCTCTCAGAAAAACATCAGGGACAGACTGATATTCTGCAAAAGGTACAGGGAGTGGACTGCTGAGGACTGGGGGAAAGTCATTTTCTCTGATGAATCCCCTTTTCGATTGTTTGGGACATCTGGAAAACAGGCTTATTCGGAGAAGACGAGGTGAGCGCTACCACCAGTCTTGTCTCATGCCAACTGTAAAGCATCCTGAAACCATTCATGTGTGGGGTTGCTTCTCAGCCAAGGGAATCGGCTCTCTCACAGTCTTGCCTAAAATCACAGCCATGAAATAAAGAATGGTACCAGAATGTCCTCCGAGAGCAACTTCTCCCAACCATCCAAGAGCAGTTTGGCGATCAACAATGCCTTTTCCAGCATGATGGAGCACCTTGCCACTAAAGCAAAGGTCGATAACTAAATGGCTCAGGGAACAAAAACATAGAGATTTTGGCGTCCATGGCCTGGAAACTCCCCAGATCTTAATCCCATTGAGAACTTGTGGTCAATCATCAAGAGACGGCGTGGACAAACAAAAACCTACAAATTCTGACAAAATGCAAGCATGATTGTGCAAGAATGGACTGCTATCAGTCAGGATTTGGTCCAGAAGGTTGATTGAGAGCATGCCAGGAGAATTGCAGAGGTCCTGAAGAAGAAGGGTCAACACTGCAAATATTGACTTGCTGCATTAACTCATTCTAACTGTCAATATAAGCTTTTGTTACTCATAATATGATTGCAATTATATTTCTGTATGTGATAAAAACATCTGACAAACACACATAAAAACCAGAGGGCAGCAGATCATGTGAAAATATTATATTTGTGTCATTCTCAAAACTTTTGGCCATGACTGTACTTCATGTCTCCTGATGAACTCCATTCCCATAAATATTCAGCTAAATAAGATATTAAACTGTATTCAGGATCATAATCCCTGACAAGCAGAGCAGAGAGGAGGATAAGGCAGCTCTTTACCTCAGTGTTGTGAAGTAACTTGTCCTCCTGTGTGATTAGGACAGGTTCTGTGTGTACTAATAGGACGGCGGCCATTTTATTTCTCCTAATCATTGCTCCCTAGACAAAATGAGCCATTATAACTAATGAAAGGTATTTGGGAATATATTTATAATTAAGTAATGTTTACGTATTTTCATTTTCTTTCTTCCCGGAGAACCTCTTTAAACACTATTGCCCTGGCACTCTGTAACCTTACCCACATTAGGGCAGAGCTGCAAACTACAGGGGTGTGAATACTTGCAAACAACGCTTGGCATCCTTGGAATCCTCAAAGCTGCCACCCTGAGCTTAGCTGGATACATGATGGAATAAGGAGGGATCTTCAGGTTTTTCAGCCGCCGCTTGACATCTAGAAACCTTGTTCTTCTCTTTTGAACTTCCATTGAATAATCAGGGAACATCGACACCTTGTGGCCATCAATGGCTTTGCGTAGAGTAATATCTCGATCCCTATAGTGCACGATCTTCATTAGAACAGGGTTACCTGGAGGCAAAGGTCGGGTGGGAACCCTATGAGCTTGTTCCACTGAAAACAGGGGGTCAAAAAACCCACACCAAACATGTTCTTCAGTGATGTTTCGAAATATTCAGTGGGGTCCTCCCGCTCTACTTTCTCTGGTACTCCCATCATCCTCACATTGTTGCGGCGTAGCCAATTCTCTAAGTTGTCCTGTTTAGCTGCAACAGCCTCCAACCTCCTTCCATGATTCAAAACATCTCTTTGCAGTGGGGCTATGGCATCCTCCATATCTCCCATCTGATCCTCCAGGGTCGTGGTGCACTCCTCCTGCTTTTTAAAGTTGTTGAGCACAATAGCTATGTCCTCCTTTAAGCCACCTTAGTGATCTGCCACACTTAGTAATAGCATACATAGCATCTTCAAAGTGGGGTTCCTCTGAATCAGAGTCCTGCATGTATTCTTCTCCCACAGGACTTCACATCACTATTACATACCTCCCAACCATCCCCGATCCAGCGGGGCAGTCCCGGATTGCCAGTGGCTGTCCTGGTGTCCCGGTATGGGGGAGCTATTTCCCGGTTTCTGGTAGTTTTCTGCTTAATCCAAATCCTCCCGCTAGCTCCTGCTGGCCTTTCCATACCTTTGGTCTGGGTGGGGGGCGGGGCCGGCCGACAGTCAGCCTTGGCTCTGCCCCCTCCAGACTAGAGCAGACGATGTCCTGCTGGTGATGCTGCTACAAGGAAGAAGGTAAGTATATGGGGTTTTATTTTTTTAACTTTCTGTGATTGGCACAATTGGGCATATTACTGGGGCACAACATATTACTGGGGGGCACAATGTGGGCATATTACTGGGGAACAACAAACTGGGAGCACAATATGGGCATATTACAGGGGCACAATGTGGGGCATATTACTCGGGGCACAACATATTACTGGGGGGCACAATGTGGCATATTACTGGGGGACACAATGTGGGCATATTACTGGCGGGCACAATGTGGGCATATTACTGGGGGGCACAACATATTACTGGGGGCACAGCTAGGAATATTACTGGGGGTACATAAGGGGCAATTTCTGGGGGCAAATAACTGGGGCATTATTAATGG
>ONZH01022681.1:0-25227 GCA_900303285.1 Rhinella marina
TTTTATGTGCTTCGTCTTCTCCTGCAGTGTAAGTCGGTCACTCTGTAGTCATAGGCAAACAGGGCCACGATAAATTTTTATGTGCTTCGCCTGCTCCTGCACTGTAACTCGGTCACTCTGTAGTCACAGTCATACAGGCCCACGATAAATTTTTTGTGCTTTGCCTGCTCCTGTACTGTAACTCGGTTACTCTGTGGTCACAGCCACACAGGGCTTCGATAAATTTGTATGTGCTTCGCCTGTTCCTGCAGTGTAACTCGGTCACTCTGTAGTCACAGCTATACAGGGCTTCGATAAATTTTTATGTACTTCGCCTACTCCTGCACTGTAACTCGGTCTCTCTGTAGTCACAGCCATACAGGGCCTCGATAAATTTTTATGTGCTTCGCCTGTTCCTGCAGTGTAACTCGGTCACTCTGTAGTCATAGCTATACAGGGTCACGCTAAATTTTATGTGCTTCGCCTGCTTCTGCAGTGTAACTCGGTCACTCTGTAGTCACAGCCATACAGGGTAACGCTAAATTTTTATGTGCTTCGCCTGGTCCCGCAGTGTAACTCGGTCACTCTGTAGTCACAGCTATACAGGGCCTCGATAAATTTTTATGTGCATCGCCTGCTCCTGTACTGTAACTCGGTTACTCTGTAGTCACAGCCATACAGGGCCTCGATAAATTTTTATGTGCTTCGCCTGCTCCTGCACTGTAACTTCATCACTCTGTAGTCATAGCCATACAGGGTCACGCTAAATTTTTAGCTGCTTCGCCTGCTCCTGCACTGTAATTCGGTCACTCTGTAGTCACAGCCATACAGGGTCTCGATATATTTTTATGTGCTTCGCCTGCTCCTGCACTGTAACTCGGTCACTCTGTAGTCATAGCCATACAGGGTCACGCTAAATTTTTAGCTGCTTCCCCTGCTCCTGCACTGTAACTTGGTCACTCTGTAGTCACAGCCATACAGGGTCTCGATATATTTTTATGTGCTTCGCCTGCTCCTGCAGTGTAACTCAGTCACTCTGTAGTCATAGGCATACCGGGCCACGAAAAATTTTTATGTGCTTTACCTGCTCCTGTACTGTAACTTGGTCACTCTGTAGTCACAGCCATACAGGGCCTCGATAAATTTGTATGTGCTTCCCCTGCTCCTGCACTGTAACTCAGTCACTCTGTAGTCACAGCCATACAGGGCCTCGATAAATTTTTATGTGCTTCGCCTGCTCCTGCACTGTAACTCGGTCACTCTGTAGTCACAGCCATACAGGGTCACGCTAAATTTTTAGCTGCTTCCCCTGCTCCTGCACTGTAACTTGGTCACTCTGTAGTCACAGCCATACAGAGCTTCGATAAATTTGTATGTGCTTTGCCTGCTCCTGTACTGTAACTCGGTTACTCTGTGGTCACAGCAACACAGGGCTTCGATAAATTTGTATGTGCTTTGCCTGCTCCTGCAGTGTAACTCGGTCACTCTGTAGTCATAGCTATACAGGGCCACGATACATTTTATTGTGGTTCACCTGCTCCTGCACTGTAACTTAGTCACTCTGTAGTCACAGCCATACAGGGTAACGCTAAATTTTTATGTGCTTCACCTTGTCCCGCAGTATAACTCGGTCACTCTTTAGTCACAGCCATACAGGGCCTCGATAAATTTTTATGTGCTTCGCCTGCTCCTGCACTGTAACTCGGTCACTCTGTTGTCACAGCCATACAGGGTCATGCTAAATTTTTATGGTCTGGGTGAGCACAATTGCCTTGAGGGTCACCCCCAGGCTGTTGCCCGAGAATTTTGGGATTAGGCAGCCTCAGAGACATCCATGCATGCTGCCCCTGCGGTTTCCTGTCCATTTCCGTGGTGTTTCCATCATTTTCTGAGGTTTCCAGGTTTTCACCCAGCCTTCCCTAGGCAGTGCCTTGGTCCCCTGAAGAAAATGCTCGAGTCTCCCTTTGACTTCAATGGGGTTCGTTATTCGAAACGAGAACCCGAGCATCTGGAAAAATTTGACTCGAATAACAAGCTCTAGTTAGCTCTAATAACAAGCTCTAGCATCTCTAGTTAGCACAATATCACATTTTTTTGATTGGATGGCGAATAACGCCGCAAATAGTTATTTAAAACTAACAATCCCACAAACACAGATTCACAGTTTTTTTGGCAAGTGAACTTCACTGACTACGTTAGCACAATATCACGCATTTCTGTTTGGATGGCGAATAACGCAGCAAATAGTTGTTTAAAAGAACAACCCCACAAACACGGATTTACTGTTTTTTTGGCAATTTAACTACACTTAAGAATTTAGCACTATATGGCGCTTTTCTATTTGTATGGCGAATAATGCTGCAACTATTCCTTTCACATTTAAAAGCTGCCAATCACGGATGATATATGTTTTTACCCAAACACAACCGAAAATATATATATATTTTTTTTATTATTATTTTTACATTTTTTTTTTATGTACCCCAAACAAGGCTCTGACCCTCTTACTGCACTGCAAAAAGCGACACTAGTGGTGCTTCTTTGAATAAAGCACCCCAAAACAGCCTTTAGAACAGAGTGCAGTGCTGTATAACAGGCTAACCTTTATGCCCACTCACTGCTGCACAGTGTACCAGAATAGCGATTTCACTGCCTGATTTTCTGTCTAGAAATCGTCCCTCTCCTTTCCCTGCAATTCAGATTATCTATCCCTGATCTCCTCATTTCTTTTTTTTAGGTTTTTTTTTTCAATTGCCCTATCTCTCCTGATGTCTGTCTCTGTTCTAAAATCAATAGCAAATGGCGGATTCCAGCGCTGCAGAGCTATTTATAGGGCTGTGACATCACAAGACCTGGCTGGCTGCTAATTGGCTACATGTCTGCATGTGATCACATTGTGGGTGTTTACTTCTTTGTCCCAGAAATCCTTCCCCCATGTCATGCCATGTGCTTGCGGCGATTTTAGGAAAAAAAAAAAAAGATCCATTACTACGAATCGCCATGAAATTCACTTTCGTTGCAAAACGAATTTTCCATGAAATTTGTAACAAATTCCACTTTGTCAGCTTCGATTCGCTCATCTCTAATTAGAACCTTTCAAAAGTCTATATACCTGACATCCGTTGGTATTTTTTCTACCGTTATTTTAGGCCGCAGTTCCTCATTTGTGTCTGCTATATAACATTTGCGCAAGAAGGCACATATAGTGTAGGGATATGATTTGGCTAGGCAGGGCTAGTTGTTCTGTTCAAAAGATACAAAAGTCCATTGTTATATCTGGCTGCAATATATTATTTTTGTGGTGGGTTAAAAATTGCTCAAGGTTGCCTGACCTTAACACTATCTTTTCAGCGTCTGCTGTCTAACATTTGTGTATCCCAAATAGTAGAAATACGGTGTATTTTTTTCTGCAGCTATTGAAGGTGACATTACTAATGTCGTCGTGATTAGCGGCAGAAAGAAATGCAATAAATGTCAGGTATATAGGAGAAACATACATTGTCCTGCACACGCTGCGCAGCTGGTGTTAAGATTAGGCAAACTTGCGCAAATTTTGACCATGAAGAATAACAATATTGCAGCCAGATATAACAAAAGTCCTTAAAAGGACTTTGGGGTCTTTTCAACAGAACAACTAGCCCTGCCTAGCCAAATCCTATCCCTACACTATCTGTGCCTGATTGCGCAAATGTTATACATTATATGAATAACGGCAGAAAAAAAAAAAACACACTGGATGTCAGGTATTTAGGATACAGAAAGGTTATACTGCACATGCAGCACAGGTATGTGACATTACCTGCTCTGCGTCTGCTGCATAATATTTGCCCATTCGGTGAAATTTTTCTGCTCATACACTAATAAAAATCTGCGAAACTGTACATTTGACAAACTTGCATATATACCATTTAGTATGCGCAAGGCGAGCAGTATGGGACAGGGAAGTGTGCGTTCTGCTGATGGTGCACAGTGGGCACGGTGAAACAGTGTCTGGTGGCAGAGCACAAGAAACAAAGTCATCCAAAACTCATGTCTAGCTTCATGTCTCAGTTTGGAGGGTGGCACAAGACAGGTTCTTGTTAGGTCAACATGTCAGGAGGACCAGAGTGAGGTTAATTTTTTAGGTTAAGAAATTAGGGGTGAGGGCCTGCTGGTGAACCTCTTAAATATTTAAAGGCAAGGGCAGCCTAATACGCAGTTTAATATGATGGAGGAAGAGGACGAGAAGAGGAAGGGGTTCATGGAAATAGTGTACTCAATACACCTTAAAAGCCACATTTAATGTTCCTTCATGTTCAGCCGCTTTCCTCTGGTGGGGTAACAAAGTCAGGGGCAATCCAAGCCTTGTTCATTTTGATTAGCGTCAGCATTTTCAGTTGACAGGCAGATGCGCTTAGCAGTTTTTATGCCTCCAGTGGCACTAAATAACGGCTCCGACAAAACGCTGGCAGCATTGCAGAATTGGACACAGCCCCCATTGCTAAATCAGACCCAGACAATCAAGTAGTTAATCTGTCTTCATGGCCTTTGACACCTGGGGAGATTCAGGTCTTGGAATTGGGTCTATCGTTTGTGCCTACTCCACAGTTTGATAGATTTAATATCATCAAGAACCTACATTTATTAGGAAATTAAGTTGGCACAAACAATTTAAGACCATGGATCGCCGCAGGTGTCGGGAGTTAAGGATTCATGATGAATTATTACAGGATGTTCAGCTCCTTTATGATTTGGGGTCTGAGTGCGAGCGCATTGAAGGAGCTGGGCCTTTTACAAACCTGAAGTTAAAAAGTCATAGGATGCCACCACCATTGGGCGAAATTTCTTGCATTGATGTTTTTTTGAGTCGGGTCACTAAGGATTTGGAAGCCCTGTCTTTGGTATCTCATTATTCTAATTTCACTCCAGAGATGGCTGCCAATGTTGCCCTCCTTGCTGATGATTACAATATTGTGATCAAACCATCGTACAATGAGGACAACACGGTAGTCCTGGATGTTAAACAATATCGTGACATGTGTTACCCTCTCCTGAGTGATTGTGAGACCTAGGAGGTCCTCCCTAATGACCCTACATCTAAATATAAGGCGGAACTTAAGTCCATCTTAGATGAAGCTAGATTTAATAACGTCATCTCTAAGGATGAATATAATTTTCTTTTTCCAACATTTCCTTGCCTGTCCACGTTTTATTGCCTCCACAAGATACATAAGAGGACCTCCCCGTTACGTGGTAGGCCCATTGTGTCTGGTGTTGGTAATCTTTGTCAGAATCTAGGTCTCTATATTGATAGGATTCTGGCGCCATTTGTTAGTGCTTTGCCATCTTACACCAGAGACGCTACGGATCTCTTGACGAGATTGGAGGAAATTCAGCTGGACGATGGGTGTCTCCTCTCCAGTATTGATGTGGAGGTCTTATACTCCTCTATTCCCCACGATCTGGTGATTGGGGCAGTGAGTCATTTTTTACAGTCCAGAGGCCGCCAGTATCGCGCCCACAGTCTCTTTGTCCTCCAGGTCCTCGAATTTACCCTGACTAGGAACATCTTCATGTTTGACAACAGAGTCTACCACCAGCTCAGGGGCACTGCGATGGGGAGTCCATGTGCCTTATCGTATGCCAACTTGTTCCTGGGCTGGTGGGAGGAGACTCTGGTGTTCAGGGATGAGGCCTGTGGGGACATCACATCTATTGGACTGTGGGCACGATACATTGACAACATTTTCATTCTCTGGAATGGATCTAAATCCGCCTTCGACCTGTTTGTTTTCCAGCTGAATATCAATAAGATAGGGTTACGGTTCACATGTGAATTCCATGAGTCACCGCTCCCTTTTTTGGATGTGCGTATTACCAAAAATCAGATAGGAGAACTTGACACTTCCATATACAGAAAACCCAATGCCACTAACTCCCTCCTGAGGTGGGAGAGTAGTCATCCACTCCTCCCTCAGGAGAGGGATCCCCAGGGGACAGTATCTCCGTCTTCGGAGAAACTGTTCCTCTGGGAGGGATTTCACTATGCAGGTGAAGGATTTGAGACTACGGTTCCAGAAGCGTGGGTATCCTGATGTGATATTGAGACCAGCATATAGGGCAGCACTAGCACGAGACAGATCCTCCCTATTGGTTCCGAAGGCAGAGAGTGATCAGAATTCAAAAACTATACGATTCATCACCACCTTCGACCAGGGGGCTAGTCAGATACGTCAAGTACTTGGTGACCACTGGGATATACTCAAATTGGATCCAGATCTTCAAGATGTATCGGGTGACTCTCCTCAGATCACTTTTCCAGGGCAAATTGGTGCATAGCCATTTTACTCCACCTCCTAAAAGTACCACCTGGCTCCCGTCCCATCCCCAGGGGTGCTTTAGAGGTAGTGGATGCATTGCCTGTAAGCACATTCTGGTTACAATGAGCTCAGTGACGGCCAAAGAATACACTATACGACACTACATCAATTGCAAGTCGCGGGGAGTGATCTACGATCTCGCATGTGAGTGCGGTCTTGAGTATATCGGGAAGACCATACGTGAATTGCGTAGACAGATAGAAGAGCACTTGAATGATATCTTACACAAGAAGGACACCCCAATTTCTCGGCATGAACATCAGGCTCACAATGAACATGTGACCCTTAAGTTTATGGGGATTGACCTCGTCAAACCCCCGAGCAGGGGGGGGGCGACTGGGATAGGATGCTTTTGCAGCGAGAGACGAGGTGAATATACTGCCTCATAACCACTGCTCCTCTAGGTCTTAATGAGCGACTTACTTTTAGCTGCTTTGTTTGATCTTATCTCTGTATGCCCCTCCATGAGTCAGTGGGGCTCAATTCCTGGTGTACACGAGTGGTCTACTACTTATTGGACTCTGTTTATGTTATGCGTGCTTTATATCTGGCATGCTTGTATTGTGGCAGGATTTGGGACATTGGAAGTATTGGAAACGGCCCGTTACCTACAGGGTATTGCTCATACTTTGGGTGCCACATATCTACAGTATGCTGTATATTCACTCACAGGAGTCTGTTCACATTACTTGCGCTACACATTTGGCATGCTTTATTGTGGTCTGATCATTTATAGGATACTGCTTACATATTTTAACACCTTAACGACCTAGGACGAGAATGCTCATCCTAATATGGCGTTGCTTAACGCCCTAGGACGAGCATTCTCGTCCTAGGGTTAACGTGCTGCTGCTGCCCGCTGCCGCAATCTGCAGCAGGGGCCCGGCTGATACTAACAGCCGGGCCTCTGCTGTATCTGCCAGATTACACCGATGCCGGTGGATTAACCCCTTGTATGCCGCGCTCACGCTGACCGCGGCATACAAGGTAATTGCGGCAGCTGTTAAGCCATCAGGTCCCCGTGAGGCGGTGGTGGGGGGCCCGATGGCTGAGATGGAAGCCCCGATGGCTGAGATGGAAGCCCCGATGCCTTGCCCGGGGCATCGGGACTCCCATCTACGGAAGCCCAGGAGACCCAGCCACAGCGCTGGGTCTCCTAGGAAACGGTCAGCGTCTCACAGTGTGAGACGCTGACAGTTGAATGCAGCACAATACAGATGTATTGTGCTGCATTCAATCAGGGATCAGACCCTGAAATGTTAAAGTCCCTTACTGGGACATAAGTGAAATGTTAAAAAAAAAAGTTAATAAAAGTGTTTTAACAAAAAAAAAAAAAATAAATAAAGTTTCAATTAAAAAAAGCCCCTTCCCCATAAAGAAACACAAAAATAGAAAAAAAAAATTAAAAATATACATATTAGGTATCGCCACGTCCGTAAAAACCTGCTTTATTAAAATATCACATGATCCAGCCCGCCCAACACCGTAAAAGATAAAAAATAATTGTCTAATAAAATTTTTTTTGTCACATTTCATAAAAATTGTAATACCAAGCGATCAAAAAAGCGTATGCCCCCAAAAATAGTGCCAATATAAACGTCATCTCATCCCGCAAAAAATGAGCCCCTACCTGAGACAATCACCCAAAAAATAAAAAAACTACAGCTCTCTGACTATGGAGACACTGAAACATGATTTTTTTTGTTTCAAAAAGGATATTATTGTGTAATATAAATAATATAATAATAATAATAATAAATAATAATAATATTATTATAAGTAATAAAATAAATAAAAATAAGTATACATGTTAGGTATCGCCACGTCCGTAAAAACCTGCTCTACAAAAATATAGCATGATTTCTCCCCTCAGGTGAACACTAAAAAATAAAAACTATCTAAAAAAAAGCCATTTTTTGTCACATTTCATCACAAAAATTGTAATACCAAGCGATCAAAATAGCGTATGCCCCCAAAAATAGTGCCAATCTAATCGTCATCTCATCCCGCAAAAAGTGAGCCCCTACCTGAGAAAATTGCCCCAAAAATAAAAAAACTACAGCTCTCTGACTATGGAGACACTGAAACATGATTTTTTTTGTTTCAAAAAGAATATTATTGTGTAAAACTTAAATAAATAAAAAAAGTATACATATTAGATATTGCCGCGTCCGTAACGACCTGCTCTAAAAAAATATTACACGATCTAACCTGTCAGATGAATGTTGTAAATAACAAAAAATAAAAACTATGCCAAAACTGCTAGTTTTTGTTACCTTGCCTCACAAAAAGTGTAATATAGAGCTACCAAAAATCATATTGTGAAGGTGAGCAATAAGAAAAAACATGGAAATCTGTTACATCTCATCTGCTACATCTTATGTTATGCATTTGACAATCACTTTACCCAGATAACATAACAAGATTGTTTTAGCTTGGAAAAGCTTACGCAAGATAGGCCTTCAGACAGAAGCACCTAGTTCCTCTTTTGAATGACGAAGAGAATATTAGTCAGCCAACGCCTGAATAAGACTGCGCAGATGCAAAAGAAACCTATTGTATACATATATCCTGTTTTGTGATTTCATAAATTTATGCTCCATGTCTAAAAAAGGTTATATACTCTGGACATCCAATTATAGTAGGGTATGGAGATACATGTGATTTGATAACCACTCCTAAATCCCTCCTAAATCAGAGAATTAAAATGAGACAGTGCTTCCTGAAAATAAAGAGAAGTGTTTGGGATTTCAAACCAACAATATCCTGTGTGGTCTGGAGTTCTTAGCGTCGACGCACTCACTCAAAATCTAATTTGGACAGAGACAATCAATTGAAGTAAGGGATAAAAAATAATTCCCTGACAATATGTACCCTAAAATAGCACTAACAACTGCCAACTTATCCCGTAGTTTCCAAAATGGGGTCAGTTTTTTGGAGTTTCCTACTCTAGGGGTGCATCAAATGTGACATGGCAACTTAAACTTTTTCCAGTGAAATCTGCCCTGGCGTTCCTTTCCTTCTGCGTCCTGCCGTGTGCCTGTACAGCAGTTTACAATGACAATTGGGGCATTTCTGTAAACTACAGAATCAGGGTAAGAATTACTGAGTTTTGTTTGGCAGTTAACCCTTGCTTTATTCTCAGAATAAAATGATTCATATGGAAAAATCTGTCAAAAAAGTGAAATTTGGAAATTTTGGCTACATTTTCCTTTAATTCTTGTGGAACACCTAAAGGGTTAATAACGTTTGTAAAATCAGTTTTGAATACCTTGAGGGGTGTAGTTTCTAAAATGGGGTATTTTTGGGTGGTTTCTATGATGGAAGCCTCAAAGTGACTTCAAACCTGAACTGGTCCTTAAAAAGTGGGTTTTGGAAATTGTGAAAAATTTCAAGATTTGCTTCTAAATTTCTAAGCCTTTCTAACGTCCCAAACCTGAAGTAGACACATGGGGAATGTAAAGTCATAACTATTTTTGGAGGCATTACTATGTATTTTAAAAGTAGAGAAATTGACATTTGGAAATTTGCAAATTTTTCTAAATTTTTGGTAAATTTGATATTTTTTTTATAAATAAGAATGAAATATTTTGACTCAAATTTACCACTGTCATGAAGTACAATATGTGACGAGAAAACAATCTCAGAATGGCCTGGATAAGTAAAAGCGTTCTAAAGTTATCACCACATAAAGTGAGACATGTCAGATTTGCTAAAAATGGCCTGGTCCTTAAGGTGAAAAATGGCAGGGTCCTTAAGGGGTTAAGTGTACTGCACATTTGTGTTGTTGTTTACATGGATTTCATACCTTACCATCTACAGGACATTGTTTATATTATAGGACACTGTTTACATTAGGCGTGCTATACATCTGGCATACTCGCGTTGTGGCAGTATTTTGGATATTGGAAGTATTGGAAAGGTCCCATTACCCACAGGGTATTGTCTATACTCTGTGTGTTTATCTATGCTGTATATTCACTCACAGGGGTCTGTTCACATTACCCATGCTACACATTTGGCATGCTGTAATGTGGTCTGACATTGTATCATCTATTGGATACTGCTCATTTTATGGGTATTGCACATTTGTGTTGTTTACATGGATATCATACCTTACCATCTATAGGACATTGTTCACATTAAGCAAACTATACATCTGGAATGTCTTTATGGTGGCATGACTATTGTGGGAGGATTAGCCCAGTAGAGGTCGGGATAATGGTGCAACAGCAGTCAGAGACATTGACACGGAAGCTTTAGTCCAAAAACAAGCTTTTAGCCTGCGTTTATTAACAAGTCCAATGACAGCAGGAAAAACAAACAGCCTTTAACTTCAGGCAGGAAAACAAAACCTGCTTGTCAGAGCACTAACTAAACATGTAGCAGTCCCTCTCTATACCTACAACTAACTGCTAGCCGCAGAAACACAGAAATAAACAGTCCAAGTTTTTACCTTTCAGGTAGCACAGATCATTTGAGGGCCACAACCTTCCAGGAGTCTTAGCTGCACTCAGCCTCCCCTGTGTCTGTTAGCTCTGCTGCTTTATAGGCCTCCTAATCAGTGGCTCCTAGCACCTGAGTGACTGCAGCCCAAGGCACAAAACCAGTAGTGGATGAAGGTGGAATGGGCGACCACACTTCAAACCTGTTTTAACCCCTTCCCGCGGGTGCGGCGGGCGTCATGGCCGGCAAGTCTCTGCTGTTTCTAACAGCAGAGACTTGCGGCTACTTACCGCCATCGGCGGCGTCTTCCGATGGGCCTCTCTTTTCTTCTGGGCCCCTCTGATGGCTTCTGGTGGCGTCGGTACCCGGAAGCAGTTTGGCAAATTGTGTGGCGGAAAAAAGCGTCCAAATGGCGATTTGACGTTTTTTGTCACTTTTTTTTCTAAAAAAAATTAAATAAAAAGCGATCAAAAAGTCAGACACACCCCAGAATGGTATCAATAAAAACTTCAGATCGCCCCGCAAAAAATGAGCCCACATACAGCTCCGTACACATAAATGCCAAAAAGTTATCGGGGTCAAGATATGACGACCAAAAAAAAAAAAAAAAAAACAACCAACTTTATCATTTTTTTATCACTATCAAAACACAAGAAAAACTAAACATGTTA
Source organism: Rhinella marina (assembly GCA_900303285.1). Lineage (NCBI taxonomy): Eukaryota > Metazoa > Chordata > Amphibia > Anura > Bufonidae > Rhinella > Rhinella marina. The sequence goes on from ONZH01022681.1 coordinate 11,456, forward strand.
GGTACCGCTGGATTCGTACTGACCTGTAGAATGAAAGTAACTGGTCAGTTTTAATGAACAGCGAACGCCGTAAATAAAAAACCCGGAAAACTGTAGCGGAATAGTGTTTTTTTTGCAATTTCACCCGATTTGGAATTTTTTTCCCGCTTCCCACTACACCATATCCAATAATAAATGGTGGAATTTGAAAGTACAACTTGTCCCGCAAAAAACAAGCCCTCATACAACTATGTGAGCAGAAAAATAAAAAAGTTATGGCTGTATGAAGGCAAGGAGCAAAAAACGAAAACGCAATACCGAAAAAACCTCCGGTCGTGAAAGGGTTAATATAAGTAACGGCTGTACCTAGGGGAAATATATCGCCCGTCAACAGTTAACCCCTTCACAATCTCACACTATGTATAGGGTATTTAGATATACTGTGTTGATTTTATATGGCACTTCAGCATGCAGGGGATATAATGAATGAGAGTGGAAATTGTTTTTCCATGTTGCAGTGTTCGGGTATCATCCCATTGCTCTTTTATTATACACCTACCTACTGGTGAGTTTGTTTTAACCTGTTGATTAAAAGTTATGTTTTAGTAATTTTGACACTCCCCCTCCCTTTTTGTGGTGGTACATTAGTAGACCCCTAACAGGCACAAAATAAGGTTTCAATATTACCCCATTGATCAATACAATGCTAAAAAAACAATTCTGGTTATTCAATAGAGGTAACATACTGTAGTCAAAAGTAATTCCTCAAAGGCCAGTCTGAAGAAGATGCGATAAGGAGTCAATCTGTATCAGCATAATAGCATTGGTGATGCAGTGGTGGCCATGTTGATGGAAGTGAGGTCTCTGTGCATGTCTGCATGCAGTCAGCGTCGCTCTAAATATCCGCGCGTTGAAACCGGAAGTCACGTGTCACCGGAAATCGGCAGTGGAACGCATGGCAACACACATGGTGGAACGCAAATACAGGAAGTAGATCACATTTAATACTGATAATACAGAAAAAAGGACAGAGATCACTGGACATCAAAATCATGGTACAGATGGAAAACCACTGTATCAAACTGCTATAGGACGACAGCCTGACTATTAGATTATATTATTTTGCATATCTAAGTGTCACTTCATGTTAGCTTATGGAGTGAAGGGAGGGGAGGTGTAATGGGAGGAAGGTTACTATCCCTCATATGCTAGAATGAATATTGGTGCCAGATTAAATTAAAAAATGGCATCCTACCTCACCCATAGATACAGAAAATAACAACAGACAGGCTAATCAAGACAAGTTAATGGCACATAAATAAAGCACACAAAATCAATATATTCATTGAGGCCACAGGGGGTAATCATATTCAACCTATATGTCCATCTAGCTTCTTTTTGTCTCTGGATGGAATAAAGATCACCACCTCTAATACATAGTAACATAGTAACATAGTTTATAAGGCCGAAAAAAGACATCTGTCCATCCAGTTCGGCCTGTTTTCCTACAAGTTGATCCAGAAGAAGGCAAAAAAAAACCTGTGAGGTAGAAGCCAATTTTCCCCACTTTAGGGAAAAAAATCCATCCTGACTCCAATCAGGCAATCAGAATAACTCCCTGGATCAACAACCCATCTCTAGTAGCTATAACCTATATGATTATTACACTCCAGAAATACATCCAGGCCCCTCTTGAACTCTTTTAGTGAACTTACCATCACCACCTCCTCAGGCAGAGAGTTCCATAGTCTCACTGTTGTTACCATAAAGAATCCTCTTCTATATTTGTGTACAAACCTTCTTTCCTCCAGACGAAGAGGATGTCCCCTGGTCACAGTAACAGTCCTGGGGATAAATAGATCATGGGAGAGATCTCCGTACTGAGCCCTGATATATTTATACATAGTTATTAGATCTCCCCTCAGTCGTCTTTTTTCTAAAGGGAATAACCCTAATTTTGATAATCTTTCTTGGTACTGTAGTCCACCCATTCCAGCTATTACTTTAAGTGCCTTCCTCTGAACCCTCTCCAGCTCTGCTATGTCTCATACCAGCCCTAATTGTCTCAATAACAGAGAAAGATAATACTATGACATCTCCATTATGTTTCAAGGTCACATGTCTGGAAATAGGTTTATCACGTTTATTTCTCACATCCCCCACATGTTCCAAAATCCTTCTCTTAAATGCACGTTTTACCTACATACACGGCGGCCATTCCGTTTTGATAGGCAGGGCCCAGCGTTTATTAGGGAAAGTGGAAAGGAGAATCATATTTCCTTTCTTGTCCAGCCGAGCCTCAATAGCTCAGTTTTTTATGAATACAATTTGGGTGAATTTTAATGATCATCAGTAAAGGTTACGTTTTAAACTGGTGAAGGTGCTCTGTGATTGTGTTTTGTTCTTTTGTTTTTTTTAAATAATCATCATATTGTGTCTGTGAATAAATAGGTAATAGGTTTTAGCACAAAAACAAAACAAACAACTATATTCTCAATATAGTAAGGCCTTAGTATTATATGATTATACAGGGTGGGCCATTTATATGGATACACCTAAATAACATGGGAATGGTTGGCGATATTAACTTCCTGTTTGTGGCACATTAGTATACGGGAGGGAGAAACCTTTCAAGATGGGTAGTGACCATGGCGGCCATTTTGAAGTTGGCCATTTTGGATCCAGCTTTAGTTTTTTCAATGGGAAGAGGGTCATGTGACACATCAAACTTATTAAGAATTTCACAAAAAAAACAATGGTGTGGTAGGTTTTAACATAACTTTATTCTTTCATGAGTTATTTACATGTTTCTGACCACATGTGTTTAAAGTACTGCCCATTGTGTTGGATTGTCAATGCAACCCTCTTCTCCCACTCTTCACACACTGATAGCAACACCACAGAAGAAATGCTAGCACAGGCTTCCAGTATCCTTAGTTTCAGGTGCTGCACATCTCGTATCTTCACAGCATAGACAATTGCTTTCAGATGACCCCAAAGATAAAAGTCTAAAGGGGTCAGATCGGGAGACCTTGGGGGCCATTCAACTGGCCCACGACGACCAATCCACTTTCCAGGAAACTGTTCATCTAGGAATGCTCGGACTTGACACCCATAATGTGGTGGTGCACCATCTACCTGGAAAAACTCAGGAAACGGGCCAGCTTCAGTGCATAAAGAGGGAAACACATCATCATGTAGTTGATGTAGACATAGTTGAATGGCCCCCAAGGTCTCCCGATTTGACCCCGTTAGACTTTTATCTTTGGGGTCATCTGAAGGCAATTGTCTATGCTGTGAAGATATGAGATGTGCAGCACCTAAAACTAAGGATACTGGAAGCCTGTGCTAGCATTTCTTCTGCATTGTTGTTATCAGTGTGTGAAGAGTAGGAGAAGAGGGTTGCATTGACAATCCAACACAATGGGCAGCACTTTGAACACATGTTATAAGTGGTCAGAAACTTGTAAATAACTCATGAAATAATAAAGTTATGTTAAAACCAAGCACACCATTGTTTTTCTTGTGAAATTCTCAATAAGTTTGATGTGTCACATGACCCTCTTCCCATTGAAAAACCTAAAGTTGGATCCAAAATGGCTGACTTCAAAATGGCCGCCATGGTCACCACCCATCTTGAAAAGTTTCCCCCCTCCCATATACTAATGTGCCATAAACAGGAAGTTAATATCACCAACCATTCCCATTTTATTTAGGTGTATGCATATAAATGGCCCACCCTGTGTATTATTTATTATAGTATATAGTTTCCATCTTTTTTCGGCCTTATAAACTATGTACTATAGTTACTAGAGAGGGGTCGTTGATCCAGGGAGTTATTCTGATTTCTTGATTGGAGTCAGGAAGGAATTTATTCCCGTAAAGTGGGGAAAATTGGCTTCTACCTCAAAGGGGTTTTTTGTCTTCTTCTGGATCAACTTGCAGGATAACAGGCCGAACTGGATGGACAGATGTCTTTTTTCAGCCTTATAAACTATGTTACTATGCTATGTTACTATATATAGCCTTTTAATATGGTTTTGAATGAGAGAAAAAAAAAATAACAGAAAGAAAACTCGTACTTCTTCTGAGATTTGAACCTAGGATCTCTACATGCAAGGTAAACCACTATACTACTAAGCTATAGCATCACAATGTAGAGATAAAGGTTTTGTCTATATGTAGAAGCTATCACATATTACTGGTGTCATTATAATGATTTATGGTGCTTAAGAATACAGCAGTAATATGTAGATTAGCTTTCTGAGCAGATCTCAGTCCAGTGAAGCTATAGTGTATGGAATATATGATGTTTACATGCTAGCACACAGCTTTGCCCTCATCATGTCAAGCCCTGTCAATCAGGTGGAGGGGGAGTGTACAGAGCACAGGGAGTTTTAGAAGGCAGTGCTCAGACGATTCAGCCCCGTGTCCTAGTGCTCCAATTGCTCATTTGCATATGAATAAGAATGCATATTTCTCTGCAGATATTTATTACACACACAAAAGAAAAGTATTGTTTTAATCAGCAAGAGGGACCCTACCAGGCAGCATGTCTGGTTTAATGGGGTTGATCCTGGTGACGTACACAGAATAGTGCTGCTGATATCTATACATAGACATCCTGCGGTTTCTTTGAGGAAGGAACAAAATTTAGAGGTACACATACCATTGTATACATCAATCATTGAGGAAAGCTGCAGAAGCATGTGTGAGTGAGTGGCTGGATCGATGGATGTAACAGTTGCAGTATTCATGGTTTTTATTAGAGTTGAGCGAACGTGCTCGTAACCCCTGCGCTCGCATGGCTGCAGCCATCCGGATCCGTCCTCCTCACCCAACTGCAAGTCAGTGGGGACGAATCCATTTGGTATGACACACTTGTGTGTCATACCAAATGGATCCGCCCCCATTGACTTACAGTCAGGTGAGGACGGATCCGGATGCCTGCGGTCATGCGAGCGCAGGGGTTACGAGCACGTTCGCTCGTAACCCCTGCGCTTGTTACGAGCATGTTCGCTCAACTCTAGTTTTTATGCTCCCTGGGCCGGCATGCAGTGATGGGAAGGACACACCTATTCTTTCCTTCTGGGCACACTCCGGTTCTGGGTTGCTCCTGCCTGATGACTTTTGAGGTGTCCTTGATGTTGCAGGTTTTCAGGTGCAAGGCAGGTTGATGTGCTGTGCAGTGTAGTACTAGTGCAGGAAACAATGATGAGGCAGTAATGCAACAGAACAGTTCTTTACAGAAAAATTAAAATGCAAACAGATCAGGAGAGGTGTTATCGTTTATGATAGCATTTACTGTAACTCATTTTAGGCTAAAAATATTTTTTCAGTTAGTCTTTATTAAAAATATAGAGGTGTTCTGTCACAAAGGGTTAACTGTCTAGTTGTGTGAATCATACTTTTTACTTTCATTTTGTGCCAGTCATCTACAGTAATAACCCTTATCTCTAATTTACTAAGGCTACTTTCACACTAACATTATTGCTGGATCCGGCAGGGTTCAGCAATAACGCTTCCGTTACTGATAATACAACCATATGGATCCGTAATGAACGGATCCGGTTGTATTATCTTTAACATCGCTGGGACGGATCCGTCATGAACTTCATTGAAAGTCAATGGAGGACGAATCCGTTTACTACTGTGTCACACCGAATGGATCCGTCCCCATTAACTTGCATTGGGGGTCATGACGGATCCGTCTTGGTGCGGATCCCCAGGACGGAGAGCAAACCACAGCATGTTGCGGTTTGCTCTCCAGTCTGGAGACGTAAGAGAAGTGAACGGAATGCATTTAGGAGCATTCCATTCTCTTCAGTTCAGTTTTGTCCCCATTGACAATGAATGGGGCAAAACTGAAGCGTTTTTTTCTGGTATTGAGCCCCTATGACGGAACTCAATACCGGAAAAACGAAACACTAGTGTGAAACAAGCCTAAGAAGTCATAAACACTTACAGTATTTAAAGGGGTTATCCCACAAATAATGTAAAAAATGAAAACCAGACCTGATATAGTACATGACAATCTATTTCTAACAAAGCTAGAACCAGCCCTGTACCTCACATGGCTCCAGAGATCTCCTCATTCATTGCTCTGCTAGATTTATATCAGGCTGACAGCTCAAGGGGAGTGTCTTTTCTGCTGCATCTCAGGAGGCCTGTCCATGCTCTACCTATCACAGCTCAGGAGACAGTTAAAAGTTGAAACTGAGCATGTGTGGCCTGCTCAGTGTCCAGGTCAAAGAAATAAGAAATTACGTGGTCCTATACAGATACATTTTATTGAATAACTCAGTAGCTGTACAAAATTTTTAATTACATGCAATTACAAAAGTATTCACATCCAGGTGCTGATTTGAAAACTGTAGAATATTTTTCGTGGGACAACCCCTTTAAGCTACATTCTTACCTGGAAAAAAATGCCCCCAAATGTGTACATAGCCCTTAAGAATCTAGACGGGGTGTATATTTTATTATGCAACCAGATGGTGACCCCTTCAACAGCAGGCAAACTCTTTTGTACTTTTTTGAACAGGTTTTGGTACTTACAATACATGTTCACAAAATCCACCTTGGGATGTGGATGCTGCAGTCTTTTCACACATGTGGTAATAACTGTGCACATGGCTTTACTTGGATGTACAGTGGGGAAAAAAAGTATTTAGTCGGCCACCAATTGTGCAAGTTCTCCCACTTAAAAAGATGAGAGAGGCCTGTAATTGACATTATAGGTAGACCTCATCTATGAGAGACAAAATGAGAAAACAAATCCAGAAAATCACATTGTCTGATTTTTAACCCCTTCGCGCCCGGAGCTTTTTTCGGTTCTGCATTTTCGTTTTGCGCTCCCTGCCTTCAAACAGCCATAACTCTTTTATTTTTCTGTTCACATAGCTGTATGAGGGCTTGTTTTTTGTGGGACAAGTTGTACTTTCCAACGCCACCATTTAATATTGCATACGGTGTAGTGGGAAGCGGGAAAAAAATTCCAAACGGGGTGAAATTGCAAAGAAAACGCTATTCTGCTACAGTTCTACGGGTTTCTTATTTACAGCGTTCGATGTGCATTAAAACTGATCCATTACTTTCATTCTACTGGTCAGTACGAATCCGGCAATACCTAATATGTATAGTTTTTCCTGCGTTTTCATAGTGATAAAATAATTAGAAAGTTGCCCTTTTTTTTTTTTTTTTTTCCTTGTCAAATCTTGACCCCTATAACTTTTTGGTATTTATGTGTACAGAGCTGTATGGGGGCTCATTTTTTGCGGGACGATCTGAAGTTTTTATTGATACCATTCTGGGGTGTGTATGACTTTTTGATCACTTTTTATTTAATTTTTTTTAGAAAAAAAAAGCGACAAAAAACGGCAAATCGCCATTTGGACGCTTTTTTCCGCCACACAATTCGCCGTATTGGAATTTTTTTTTATATTTTAAAAGTACGGGCGTTTTCGGTCACGGTGATACCCATGATGTCTATATTTATTGTTATTTAGGTATTTATTTTTTATTTATACGGAAAGGGGGGTGATTTGAACTTTTACATCTTTTTTATTTTTTATATATTTTTTAACATTTTTTTAAATTTTTTTTTACTATTAGAAAGCTCAAATATGGGCTTATATATTGTGGCTTTTTTTTTTTTTTCTTTATGAGCAATTCTGGGTTTTATAGACTCAGAAATCCATGAATTGCTCATTTCTTATCCTGGCCTGCCATCTAGTGGCCAGAATAAGAATTGCACTTTGAAAACTGTAATCCTCACCAGCGAGGATTACAGTTTTCATATGGTGTCCGGCCCCCCCGATTGGCCACACGGGGTGTCTGTACACCACCCGGAAGCGAACGCTTCCGGGTTTAGACGCAACTAGATGCCGTGATCACGTGTGATCACGGCATCTAGTCACCCCGGAAGACGCCGCCGACACAGTAGGTAGCGGCAAGTCTCTGCTGTTAGAAACAGCAGAGACTTGCCGGCCATGACGCCCGCCGCACCCGCGAGCGGGCGCCATGTGCCCGCATCGCCCCAGCGCCGTATATGTACGGCGCTGGTCGCGAAGGGGTTAAATAATTTATTTGCAAATTATGGTGGACAATAAGTATTTGGTCACCTACAAACAAGCAAAATTTCTGGCTCTCACAGACCTGTAACTTCTTCTTTAAGAGGCTACTCTGTCTTCCACTCATTACCTGTAGTAATGGCCCCTGTTTGAACTTGTTATCCGTATAAAAGACACCTGTCCACAACCTCAAACAGTCACACTCTAAACTCCACTATGGTGAAGACCAAAGAGCTGTCGAAGGACACCAGAAACAAAATTGTAGACCTGCACCAGGCTGGGAAGACTGAATCTGCAATAAGCAAACAGCTTGGTGTGAAGAAATCAACTGTGGGAGCAATAATTAGAAAATGGAAGATATACAAGACCACTGATAATCTCCCGCGATCAGGGGTTCCACGCAAGATCTCACCCCGTGGGGTCAAAATGATCACAAGAACTGTGAGCAAAAATCCCAGAACCACACAGGGGGACCTAGTGAATGACCTGCAGAAAGCTGGGACCAACGTAACAAAGGCTACCGCCAGTAACACACTACGCCGCCAGGGACTCAGATACTGCAGTGCCCCCCGCTTAAGCCAGTACATATCCGGGCCCGTCTGAAGTTTGCTAGAGAGCATTTGGATGTTCCAGAAGAGTATTGGGAGAATGTCATATGGTCAGATGAAACCAAAGTAGAACTGTTTGGTAGAAACACAACTCCTCGTGTTTGGAGGAGAGTGAATGCTGAGTTTCACCCAAAGAACACCATACCTACTATGAAGCATGGGGGTGGCAACATCATGCTATGGGGCTGTTGCTGTACAAAGGGACCAAGACGACTCATGTGTGTAGATAAAAAAATGAATGGGGCCATGTATCGTGAGATTTTGAGTGCAAACCTCCTTCCATCAGCAAGGGCATTGAAGATGAAACGTGGCTGGGTCTTTCAGCATGACAGTGATCCCAAGCACACCGCCAGGGAAACGAAGGAGTGGCTTCGTAAGAAGTATTTCATGGTCCTGGAGTGGCCTAGCCAGTCTCCAGATCTCAACCCCATAGAAAACCTTTGGAGGGAATTGAAAGTCCGTGTTGCCCAGTGACAGCCCTAAAACATCACTGCTGTAGAGGACATCTGCATGGAGGAATGGGCCAACATACCAGCAACAGTGTGTGCCAATCTTGTGAAGACTTACAGAAAACGTTTGACCTCTGTCATTGCCAACAAAGGATATATAACAAAGTATTGAGATGAACTTTTGTTATTGACCAAATACTTAATTTGCAAATAAATTCTTTAAAAATCAGACAATGTGATTTTCTGGATTTGTTTTCTCATTTTGTCTCTCATAGTTGAGGTCAATCTATGATGTCAATTACAGGCCTCTATCATCTTTGGGGAGAACTTGCACAATTGGTGGCTGACTAAATACTTTTTTTTCCCCACTGTACAGTATATGTATACCCAGAGTGTAGAAGGCCTACCAGGAGGCTATCTATATCCATATGCTAAAAACTATCAATTTTGATTCTTCTAGCTGATCTTCACTTTTTAGAAAATTTATTACTTAACGTACACAGCTCCTATATCTTGAATTATATGGTTCTGTAGCAAATGACAACCAATAAGCACTGTGTAGTTTGATCATACAGGCATATTGGCTTTTTTGTGTCCCTTACATTTTGCATTTCTACCATATGTATATTAGTTAGAATTAGATGGGCAATGGAAGATAATAGGTAGTGTTCAGCAAATTGAAGCATCTGAAGTGGAATTCATTAGGAAGTTTAGGAAAAAAATGATTTGTGATGAAAACAAAATTTCCTTGCCCTTCGTGGTAATGAATCCTTTTTTTTTCTAAAATGGCGGCTGCACGTGTTACACAATGAAAGTAAGAACCCCGGGAACGTCACCCATAATGCTGTGCAGCAAGCCAATTCGCTGTTAGCCATCCCCCTGTGATGTCACAGCCGTATAAAAACCTCATCCCATGCGGTCTTCACCATTTCACTGAGCTAAGCATAGGGAGAGACATGGTAAACACTCATGCACTAAGGACAGTATTGCTGAAGACAGTTTAAAAAAAGAATATTGGATAGGGAGAGTGCAGGGACAGTGAAAGGAGATCACACTGAGAGTTTTTTTTAGACTATAGGGAGAGCATATGGAGACAACAGGGAGACTACAGGTTGACTGTAATTGCCACATTCATCTTGTTCAACTGCTGTGATATTCATAGCCTTAATGATAGACTTAATGTGTCTCAAGGTACCTTTACACAAGGTGCAGACAATTACATCATGGGTATGTTTAAGCACACCACTCAAGTTATCGCTTTGTATAAATATAACTGTCTGCTTTATAAATGATGAAATATACAATGGAAATTATGACTTTGTGAACGATAATCAGCCCGTCTAAAGGGTCATTGTTGAAGCGTTCAATGAACCAAGAAACAACTCGTTTGTCGCTCAATCGTACCAATCTTCATAACTTCCAAGCCTTCACACAGAGATTGGGCCACCAAGTGGGATGAATATGATTAGGCAGAGTGGCCTGAGTATACCTGATTTATCGCAATTAGTAACAAATTAATTCAGAACAAATCACATTTCTTGTCTAAGTTCTACCAAATTGAATTTTTCAAAACTTTGTTCATCTCTTGTAATGATATTGCATAGGATTTATTTATACCTTGTATGTTGGTGGGGGTGTTGAAAATACATCGTTATTAAAACCCTTTGACGCTACATGATGAATATACTCGTCATGGCATTAAACTGTCACCATGTCTATACACATGGTGAGAGTGCTGAGATTGTAGCTGTTACACACAATTAGCAACCTCAGCTAACTGGTCAGGACTATTGAGAACGGTCCTGAGCAGTCGATTGCTCTGATGGTCCTGATGGTTACTATGGCAACCAGAGGCCTCACAAAAGCCTCCAGGCTTACTATTGTAGTGTATTGTAGGCATAAACTATTGCAGTTTATTGTAGAGTCAGCTGAGTCAGAGTCAGCTGTCTGGGTACAAAAAGTGTGAAAAAAGTTAAAAAAATAAAATAAAATAGTAAAAAAATTTAAATATATATTTGTGAGACAGTGACAGGAAGAGTTATTGATGACTTTCCCCCAAAACCCTGTCCTATGTGGCTTAGGCTCCAGGGAGTGGCCAGTGTGTAGTGGAAAGCCTGGAATTTTGGATTGGGGAAGAGTTGGGTGTGTTCCCCAATCCGCAGTCCACTTCTTGTAGAGATCTAGCCTGCTGCCTGATTAGCTGCACCTGCAGCAGTTGCATATAGAGAACCCAGGCAGAAAGTCTGGGCCTGAGAGCTGGCTAATATCTGGAAATTACACGCTAGTTCTTGTGAGTAACTTGCTGTGGTGAACTTCAGTGCCGGCAGTACAGTACCTAGTACAGTGGGGAAATACGAGTTAGTGCTAAGACAAACAGGGTTTGTTTTGTTGTGTTTTGCCTGAAATGTAAAGGCTATTTAATTTTTGCTATTGAAACCACAATAAAGTGGAACTTTATTTGGACTTTTTCCCATGTGTCACTGTCTCTACCTGTCCACAACCTGGCCAATCCTGTCTCTATCAGTGATAACTCTATATATATACAGTATATATACATATATATATATATATATATATATATATATATATTTATATATACATATAATATAGCTTTTTCATATTTATAATTGGTTAAAAAAAAACAATCATGGCTTTTTCTGTCACTTTCTCTCCCCAATAAATCATATAAAAAGTGATCATAAACATTATATGTACCCCAAAATGGTAACAATAAAAACTTCAACCTGTCCTGCAAAAAACAAGCCCTTAGACAGCTAAAAAATAAAATGTAATGTCTACTAGTATGTGGTTGATGCAATGATTGGTGAATGAGTGGTGATTCTATGCTGAAAAATTTGTAGAACATAAAAAAAACTATAAATGCGGTAACTCTATCGACCCACAGCATAAAGTTATCATATGATATGGGGTACTCCATAGCAAATTTAAATTAAAAACACTGACAGAGTTGCAATTTTACGCATCTCTCCTCCCAGAAAATGGCATCAAAAGTGCTAAAAATAAGTCATATGTGAGATGGGGAAACAGCTCTCATTGTGTGAGCACTGTGTTTATGTCAATGAAGTTGAATGATTTGGACTGACATTCTGCTGTTTGGCCACAAGAGGCCGATGTTTCCTAAGCACAGCTAACAGACTACATTTCATGTGAAGTTGAAAACTCTCAGGGTGGAGTTAAACAAAAAGCCTGGAGAAGGAAGAGATGCAGTGCACATTTTATAGTGAGGCGGAGAAACACCCTGAGGACCTGTGTGAGGAGAGAATCCATTGACATTCAAGTGTGGGAGCATCCTTCAATAACCAGATCTGCAGGCAAGTGAAGCTGATCATGTCTAGAGGAATGAGAATTGCTGCCAGGAACACTGTTGAGAGCTCAGGAGCAAAGCAACATATACTGTGGTACCACACGCTTGTTGGAGAAGCCTTTGTTCGATTCATAGTCACCAGCTGATGCAGAGCAGATCCGGGTCGGTAAGAATAATCGTGCATGCACCTCATTACAGTGTTGGCACCTAGGATCCTAGAGACTGGGACAAGGCCTGTAGTCAGTTAGGGTTTCTGTTTGTGTCAGGCCACAAGAATTGTTAGCTATTATTTACGAGGACTTCACAGTTAAAGTTACAGTTCACACCAGAGAACTGATAAGCTTCACCACAAACTCAAGCCAGGCTGGTGATTACTAAGGTACATGCTACATGACCAGTCATTGGAGGGGGAATACTATATATACTGTATAATGGGGCGAACCAATTCTGGATAGAATTGGGGAGCCATGGTGTCATTGCAAGAAAAAGTATATGTGTAAGTGTGAATATTAAACTTACCTGATCAGATGAATGGTATCTTCCAAAGAAGTTTCTGGAAAAGGCAGGAGACCAGGCGCATGAAGATGTTGATTGGAGAAGAGATCAACCAGCTTCAGCAGACGCCACCTATAAAAGAAAGGAAAAAAACGTTAGTGACACATTCAGTGAGTAGCAGGATCAAGAACAAGACCCCACCACCCACAGAATGGAAGAACTACTGAAACAATTGATCTTCAAAGCGGAGTCTTCAGGAGGAGAAGACTGGCTAAGAAGATGTCTACTTACCGATGCAGATCCAGTCCAGGGAAGTCGGCAATCTGCTGAGCTGGTCTGCGATCCAGGTACATTAAAGGGGTATTCTCATCTTGCTATTTCACCCTTACCAGCAGCCAGCTCTGCTGTTCACTTCCTGGTTTCCTGCTTCTAAGGCTGGGCGGGCTTAGGCAGTTTGAGTGAAGGGCTGCCACGCCTCCTTATGACATCACACTGACAGCTCAGTCCTTGCATGCTCGTTCATGTGGATAGTATGAGTCATCAGCCTGCAGTGTCTGTGAAGCACCTCCTTTCTGCTGTGGAATCCTCACTCAGAGCCAAAGTGAGCTAAGCAGACAGTAACAAGTGGCTCTCTTGCATTCTAATATAGTTTTACACACAAAACATGTTTTATCTTTTACAAGCCCATTCTTACCACAAAAACAATAATTTACTATTGTACATTGTCCCCATAGCATGTTAGCTAGTAACCTAATTATCTGTGCTATTGCCTCACATACAATATTACTAGAGATGAGCGAGTAGTGAAATATTCGAAATTTTCGAAATTCGATTCGAATAGACC
>ONZH01022682.1:0-17625 GCA_900303285.1 Rhinella marina
TAGCCATTCTCTAATGAGCAGCGCTGGACTTGATTTATGCTTGGATTTAAAAATCTCATCAGGAATGTGTATCTCTATATTTCTGATTGTCATAAGAGGATCCCAACCTGCTTCTCTCTAGATGTTGCAAAACTACAACTCCCAATATGGCCAAACAGCCTACAGCTATTAGCCTACAACAGGGCATGGTGGGAGTTGTATTTTTATAACAGCTGGAGGGCTGCAACTTGATCATTCCTGTCATAGAGGAATATCATCAATTTGAGCACAATCATTAACCTGTCTATGCTTGTGTGTAGCCTTTTTTGAGCTGCCAAGTGCTTTTGATGGGGGAAAGTGGGCATTGCACTCTGTTGGGAGCTTATGTTGCTTCATTCTAATTATTGCTAGTTTTATCACTAATCTCAACATCTTAGTTACATAGTTACATAGTTGTTAAGGGTGGAAAAAGACAAAGGTCCATCAGGTCCAACCTGTAATCCTGCTATATCGATCCACGGAAAAAATCCCTGGATCAATGTTGATCTTCCTTTTAAAAAAGGATTGGGCCAAGGGAAAGGATGAGTAGAACAAGATTTATATACATTGTCTAGAGATGAGCGAGAACTAAAATGCTCGGGTGCTCTTTATTCGAGACAAACTTTTCCCGTCTCGGGTGCTCGTTTCGAGTAACGAACCCCATTGAAGTCAATGGGAGACTCGAGCATTTTTTGCAGGGGACCAAGGCTCTGCCTAGGGAAGGCTGGGTGAAAACCTGGAAACATCAGAAAATGATGGAAACACCACGGAAATGGACAGGAAACAGCAGGGGCAGAATGCATGGATGCCTCTGAGGCTGCCTAATCCCACTATCACTCCAAATTCTCCTGAAACAGCCTGGTGGTTACCCTCATGGCAATTGTGCTCACCCAGACCAAGAAAGGTGAGGCACATGCCCATCACATGTTAGGGAAGCACCCAACTAGGTGCAACGAAGGTCCATCACCCATGCCCATGCTGGCACTGCTCTCCTATCCCCAGCCACACGATGCAGGCATAAGCCTGACACAGCATGGCAGTGACACCAACAAGTGACCAAGTTAGATGAGGTAGCAGGTGAGCCACCCAAAAATTTAGCCTGACGCAGCATGGCGGTTACACCACCAATGACTTTGTCCGACTGAGAATGCAGTGAAATGGCTTTTGTTGAGCTTCCAAAAATGTTTTTCTTTTTGGAGAACATAAAGTCGACCCTCAGCCAAAAAAAAAAAATTTTTTAAATGTTGGCACTTGCGCCTCCTGAAAAATTGTTTTGGACTGTCTTTTTGACGCTCCTGAAACATTGTTTTACAGTGTCTGTAGTTGACCCTGCGGAAAAATTGTTTGGAGAGAGGGTCTGTAGGTGGCCCTCCGGAAAAATTGTTTAGAGAGAGAGCCTGTAGGTGGCCCTCTGGAAAAATTGTTTGGAGAGAGGGCCTGTAGGGGGCCCTCCAGAAAAATTGTCGTAAAGGAGTGCCAGTTGGCCCTCTAAAAAATTGCGTTTTGGGTCAGCGTTAGGCAAAGACGACAAGGAGGAGTAGGAGGGGTAGAGAAGAGGAATTGGATACATAAGTAATGTTAATCTTTAGCTGCTTTCCCCCGGAGGAGATTTGAATTCCGGTGAAATCTAGGCTTTGTTCATTTTAATAAGCGTCAGCCTGTCAGCGCTGTCAGTGATGCCACCAGCTGCACTGAATACCCGCTCTGACAACACGCTAGCGGCAGGGCAGGCCAGCACCTCCAAGGCGTACAGCGCCAGTTCAGGCCACGTGTCCAGCTTTGAAACCCAGTAGTTGTATGGAGCAGAGTGATCGGTCTGGACGTTGGTATGGTCAGCTAGGTACTCCCTCACCATCTTTCTGTAAAGCTCACCCCTACTCTGCCGAGACTGGGGACATGTGACAGTGTCTTGCTGGGGTGACATAAAACTGGCAAAGGCCTTGGAGAGCGTTCCCCTGCCAGTGCTGGACAAGCTGCCTGCTCGCTTCCTCTCCCCCGCTACTTGGCCCATAGGACCATGCCCTCTGCCGCTAGCGGCGTCAGATGGGAAGGATTGTTTCAGCTTGTGCACCAGGGCCTGTTGATATTGATTCACTCTCATACTCCTTTACTCTACAGGGATGAGAGTGGAAAGGTTCTGCTTGTACCGTGGGTCCAGGAGAGTGAACACCCAGTAATCGGTGTTTGAAAAAATGTTTCTAACGCGAGGGTCACGGGATAGGCAGCCTAGCATGAAGTCTGCCATGTGCGCCAGAGTCCCAACACGCAAGAATTCCCTCTCCTCACTGGCCTGACTATCCATTTCCTCCATCTCCTCCTCCTCTTCAGCCCATACACGCTCAAGAGTTAAGAAGGACTGAGCATTGGTATCCTCTTCTATCTCACCAACATTCTCCTCCTCTTCTTCCTCATCCTCATCCCCCTCCTCCGATACGCGCTGAGAAACAGACCGGAGGGTGCTCTGGCTATCAAGCGACATATCTTCCTCCACCGTCTCTTGTGACAAGCGCAAAGCTTCCGACTTCCTGCTGAGCAGTGAATTTTTCAGTGAGGCTGATATTGACGGCATCGCCGCTGACCATCTGTGTTGACTCCTAAAAGTTGGTCAACACCTGGCAGATATCAGACATCCATGTCCACTCCTCATTGTAGACTTGAGGATGTTGACTGACCTGACTACCAGTTCTGGTGGAAGTTGACATCTGGGCAGCCACCGCCATTAGGTTGCGAAAGGCCTTGGTCTCTAACAGCCTATAGGGCAGCATCTCCAGGCTCAGCAATTTGGAGATGTGGACGTTGAGGGCTTGGGCATGTGGGTGGGTTGAACTGTATTTCCTCTTGCGCTCCAGCGTCTGCTGTAAAGACAGCTGAACGCTGCGCAGGGACACATTGGTGGACGCTGTGGAGGATCGTGTAGGCGAAGGTGTGGTTTTCCGGAGGGAGGCGCTCGTGCCGGGGTCCTGGGCAGGGGGTTGACTAGCAGAGGCAGCGAGTGACACAAGGGAAGGAGCAGTGGTGGGACCTGCATGAGGTGAACGGCCTTGGTTCCATTGAGTGGGGTGTTTAGCACTCATATGCCTGCACATGCTGGTGGTGGTTAGGCTAGTAGTGGTGGCACCCCTGCTGATCCTGGTGTGGCCCTCCTCCTGTTGTCATCTTCAATTTCTTTAAAGAACCTCCAGACTTGCGAACATCTAGGCCTCGCCATGGGAGCTTCACTACGTGAAACAGTTGCTGATGATGCACCAGCTCTGGCCCTGCTTCTCCCTCTGGCCACACCACTGCCTCTTACAACCTGTTCTGGTGCAGCACTCGCCTCCGCCTCAGAAGCACTGTCTTCACTCGGCATATCAACCCAGCTTGGGTCAGTCACCTCGTCATCCTCCGATTCCTCAGTCTGCTCCCTCCTCGGAATTCCTCCTCTAACAACAACTTCACCACTGTCTGACAACCGTGTCTCCTCATCTTCCGACACCTCTTTACACACTTCACTTAGTCAACAATGTCATCACCCACAGACTGTGACAGTTGGAAAACTTGGGCATCGGGAAAAAGGTCAGTAGCAACCTGAGAAGTGGTTTATGACTCTGGGAAGGGTCCAGAAAACAGTTCCTCAGAGTATGCCGGATCGTATTCCAAATTTTCCTGGGAGGGGGCAGACTGGGGGGAAGGAGGTTGAGGTGGAGGAGCCAGAGGAGTGCTCCCTTGGATAACGTGGGTGGACTGCGTGGAAGACTGACTGGTGGACAAATTACTTGAAGCATTGTCCGCAATCCACAACATCACCTGTTTGCACTGTTGTGGTTTTAACAGTGCTCTACCACGTGTCCCTATAAGTTCAGACATGAAGCTAGGGAGTGTAGCTCTTTGGCCTTCCCCTGCTCCCTCATCAGCAGGTACTCTCTCACCCTGCCCAGGACCATGGCCTCTGCCCCCTGCAGTAATTGAATTCCCACGCCCTCGACCCTTAGCCCTGGGGTTCAACATTTTCTGTATATAAGTGTATTATATGTACAAAAAAAAAAATGGGCCTGCTGTACTGAAACCCACAAACTTGTTCAATCTAAACAAGTTAATATATAGGTGGATAAGTTAGAGCAAAATTACGTATTTTATTACGTACCGTGCAGTATGGAGCAATTACACTGAAACTATTAGATTAGGCAGACTTGGTCTGCTTAAGTGCAACCCAGACAAATGTCACACAGAGATTTTTCTAATGTAGCTGTATCAATGAGAGCAAAATACCGTATTTGATTACGTGACGTACAGTATGCGTCACCTGGACAGAAAATACGGACTGTGGTTTGTGGTGACTGGACAGCTGAACAGTGACACACAGAATGGTTCCACACAGCTGTATGAAATGGATTTGTATCACTGAAATTTAAAAAAAAAAAAAATTTGTGTTCTTTTTTTTTACGTGACGTGCAGAATACATCAGAGAGCAAACTCAGCCCTTGCTGACTGTGGCTATTTTCACTGCAACCCAGACAAATGTCGCACAGAGATTTTTCTAATGTAGCTGTATAAGTGAGAGCAAAAGACCGTATTTGATTACGTGACGTACAGTATGGGTCACCTGGACAGAAAATACGGATTGAGGTTTGTGGTGACTAGACAGCTGAACTGTGACACACAGAATGGTTCCACACAGCTGTGTGAAATGGATTTGTATCACTGAGATTTAAAAAAAAACACAAATTTTTTTTTGTGTTCTTTCTGTATTTTTATGTGACGTGCAGAATATATCAGAGAGCAAACTGAGCCCTTGCTGACTGTGGTTATTTTGACTGCAACCCAGACAAATGTCGCACAGAGATTTTTCTAATGTAGCTATAGCAGTGAGAGCAAAAGACCGTATTTGATTACGTGACGTACAGTATGGGTCACCTAGACAGAAAATACGGATTGTGGTTTGTGTTGACTGGACAGCTGAACTGTGACACACAGAATGGTTCCACACTGCTGCAAATATGGCGGTAGCTGCACTACTAGTGCCAGCAAGCACAGCCACAAGCACATAAAAAAAGGGTCTTGTAGCCCTAGCAAGGGCTGTTGGGTTCTTTTAGAATCACTCCTGCCTAACACAAATCTAGTAGAACACCCTAACACTCTCCCTGTATCACACTGCAGATCTGTCCCTAACGGCATCCAGGCAGCGACTGAGCCGAGCACCGAGGGCAGTCACTAGTATATTCCAGGGTCACCTGATCAGGCCAGCCAACCCCTGCTATTGACATGTAAGGGCCCCACGTGATGCTGGGTGGTACGCAGAATCTCCTGGCTTGTGATTGGCTGAGTTTATAGCCGCCAAAAATTCAAAAGGCGGGAGATGCCATTTCCTCGAGCATGGCAAGATGCTCGTCCGAGCATCGAGCACTTACGAGTACCCTAATGCTCGAACGAGCACCAAGCTCGGATGACCATGATCGCTCATCTCTAACATTGTCATAAGCCTTAATGTTATTTTGAATTAAAAATTCATCTAAATCTTTTTTGAAGCCATCTACTGTATTTACTATGACCAGCTCATGTGGCAGGCTATTAAAGAGATTCACAACCTTTACAGTAAGGTATGCTTGTCGCCTCTTATGACTGAATCTTGTTTTCTTTAGGCATAGGGAGTGGCCCTTGTTTTTTGAGAGGGTTTAACACAGAATAGCTTCCCTTGATATTTTTTGTATGGTCCTTTTATATATTTGTACAGGTTAATCATGTCCCCCTTAGATGTCTTTTTTCATGGCTAAACAAATTCAGTTAATTTAATCTTTGCTCATAACTAAGATCTTCCAGGCCCTTTGTGAGTTTAGTTGCTCTCCTCTGTACTTTTTGTAACTTTAAGGCATCCTTTTTATATAATGGTGCCCAGAACTGAACTGCATATTCCAGTTGAGGTTGCACCAAAGCTTTGTATAGTGGCAATATTACATCCCTGTCCAGCGAGTCCATACCCCTTTTAATATAATACAAAATTCTGTTGGCCTTAGAGGCAGCTGACTGACATTGCATGCTGTTAGTCTATGATCTACTAATACACCCAGATCCTTCTCAACAAGAGACTCTCACAGTTTTACCCCCCCTAGGACATATTCTGCATGCAGATTATTAGCCCCCCAAGTACATAAGTTTACACTTATCTATATTGAACCTCATTTGCTTAGACAAACAGTAAGTTTGTCTAAGTCAGCTTGTAACTTATTAACATGTTCCATAGACTGGACCGTATTATAAAGTTTGGTGTCCTCTGCAAAAAAAGAAATAGCACTATTAATCCCATCATCTATGCCATTGATGAATAAGATAAATAATAGGGGACCAAGGACAGAACCATGGGGTACACCACTTATAACCAGGGACCATTTAAAATAGCAATCATTGACCACAACTTAATTGAAGCCAATTTTCAATGCAATTACAAACTAGATTTTTTAAACTAATAGACCTCAATTTACCATTTAGTCGTCCATGTGGAACAGTATTAAATGTTTTTGCAAAGTCTAAGAACATAATATTGGCAGCCTTCCCTCTGTCCAGGTATTTCTCACCTCATCATTGTTAGAAATGACTAGGTCCTGAAGAACATCCCCTCTAGTAGTATCATCTACAAATTGGCCCATAAAATTATCCTGCAACAAAGCTGAGGAATCTTCTTGGTTTTGCAGCAGAGGCAGAACCATGTTCCCAATCTATGTTTGGATAGTTAAAATCTCCAATTGTCACTAGTATGCCAGCCTGTGCCACACGCTCCATTTGCACATACAGCTGATCTTCTATCTCCTCAGTGATATTGGGGGTTTATAGATCACACCAAAAAAAATTTTTCATTTTTTTTTCGCTTTGACATTCCACCCACAAGGTTTCAACATCCTCCCAATCTTCATCCACAATTGTTTCTTTCACACTTACTTTCATATCACTCCTAGAACATAAACATACACCACCACCTTGTGTTTAGCCCTATCATTTCTAAAGAGTGTAAAACCTTGAAGATTGTCAGCCCACTCATGAGAAGAGCCCAGCTACGTCTCAGCAACAACAACTATATCAATTTCTCCAGTACCAAGGCCCCAAGCTCTCCCATTTAGCTTGCTAGACTTCTGGGATTTGTGAACATATTTTAAATTGTCATTAAATTTTACGCTTTAAGGATTTTTTTTCTGATATTTTTCTATATATGACAAGTAATTATCAGACTTGTTAGAGTATTGTGCTTTCTAAACAGTACTCTGCTGCCCAGAAACAATGCAACTTTATGAGGACAAGCAGTGATAGTGATTGCTTGTTCTTATTCTGTGGCGGTTTAAAATCACCAAAGTAGCTAAATTTAGAAAAAATAATTAAAAAACTTGTTCATAAATATTTTATAACTTTTTCCTCAGCACCAAACAGCATACATTTTGCTGTAAATGCTGTGCAATTGCTTCCTTAAAAAAAAAAAGTTAGTTTCAATTTTGCTGCCTTTTAAAATTAGTCACTTCAGCAAATTTCAATGTGTCAATAGCAGTATGTTTGCAGAAGGGGACATGTAATTCATATAATTTAGGCTCTTTTAATTATAGAAAAAAAAGATGCAATTTTCCTACCATGTGTATAATTAAGCAATTTATCAAATTTTACCAGTGTGTTGGTAGGAGGTCACCTTTAATTGTGCCTTTGTTAGTTATAGAAAAATAAATTTAAATATAACTACCATTTTTAATTGGATATTTAAATGCATTTAAATGCATCAGTATACCAGTTTCATTAAATATATTTGTTTTCATATATTGTGTAGTTTAGTTAACACATTGTAATATGTCAATATGCATTCTTAGTGAATGCATAGTACTGATTTAATATACTAGTTTCATGAAATGGATTGATTTTTGTTATATACTGTGTATTTTTTCGTTAACACATTGTACTACAATAGCACTTTACCATTGTAAACGTGTCACTACCAGTGTGCAATTTGTTTGTAGAAAGGGATGGACATTTAATAAGTTTAATAATTTATGCACCAAATCTGTAACTTTACATTTATAGGCCGCATAATAAAATGTCTAGTAAACAGAAGAATGTAAAATGAAAGACTCATGCCTCATAATCTTAGTCTGAATGTGGGTGGCTAAAGTGGTGCAAACAGCTGAAGAAGCACTAGCCATCTGGATAGTAGTAGTAGTAGTAGTAGTAGGCCATATTTGTCCCTCACCAGATTATTGAGGTCAGAGATGATGAAATTGTGGACTGAATGACTCACTCTTTCTCTCATAGCAGGAGTATGTCAATGTCATATTTGAGTCTGACACTGTGCCTTTGAGTCAGGGCTTAGTGCATCACTCCTGCTCTTCCTCCTTGTAGGCACAGATAAGCCTTTCACTTGCATCATCTTTTTTTCCTAAGGAGAAGCAACAATACCCCAAATGCTATGGAATATACTCAAGGTAGTCTTCCTGTTAATGGTAACATTTAGACTACTATGGGGAGGACGTTCAGTTGGTGGCAGAGGACCTGATGCATAACTATGTTGTTGGTGGTGTAGTGGCTCACCCACATTCTGAAATTGAGGAAATTTGCTTCAGTTCCACATCTTCACTAAAATTTATATCTACTGTACGATATTCATACTTTTGATCACTATCCATTTATTTAAATTGTTTAAAATTGTCTAACTTTTAAAAGACTATATCCTTTCTTCAGCAAATATTGTACTCCATTCCCTGACCCAATCAACTACTGGGCAGCCAGATTAGAACAGTGGCCAGAACTAACCCAGTTTACTCCCGTTGTAGTGTCCTGTCCAGTCTCCAGTTTCATTATACTGTCTTGTCTGTTCTATGCTGTGCTATGATTGCTACTGCTACTATTGCTGCCACATGCAACTATTATACCTAGAAAGACTTTACTCTTCCCACATTCACACTGTAGTACCGCTAATTCCAAAGGGAGAATTTTTCAAGCCTTGTTCCTAACAAGCCAATATTTCTTCCTAGAATACAGAAGCTTGCACACTCTAGGAAAAAGCATCAGCCTATGCAATAAAACTAAAATATTGAGCCATTCAGTAAAGGGTTAACTTCTTTTTTTCTGTGTGCATCCTACTCATAAACACTTATTTAAGCCACATTCTTATGAGTAAAATAAGAATTGTGGTTTGATCAGTGTTTATAAGGTCTGAGAGGAGTGATAAGGAGTCCATCATCAAGCTGTCTGACGGACCAAAGAGAAAATTCAGATTCTGCTGGTAAAACCTCTCAGCTCTGGACAGAGAAAGGGACTCCACATGTTTTAAAAAAAAATTTTTTAGCTCATAATGAGTACACTGATAAAAAAAATGCCCCAAAGTTGTACATAGCCTTTAAGAATTAAAATTAGAGCCACATTTTCATTAGAATTAGATTTTTGGAGATTTTATTTGGAAGAATTATTTGAGAGAGAGACTTTTCAGGCATTTATACCAGAATTGACTCATATTATCAATTCTGACTAATTGGACGCAAAACTAATTTTAATAAATTTTCTACTAAAGGGAACCATCATTCTGTGCTGGACTGTGGACCCTTGAACTACACATTTTTCTGTTGCTCATATAAACTGACAGTAGGATTTTTTCAAGCAAAATACTTAATTTACATGTTTAATAATACACTTCGTAAAAAACACATACAATTTTTGGAAGAAGAACATGACAATTTATATAGTAGGCTTCATTTTTTAAAGTAAATTCTTTCCAGTAGCCTCAATTTAACTTACCTTTCTGTGTTTTATTTTAGTTTTTATGTTACCTAAAGAGACCAGATTATAATTATAATGATTTTCTGCACTAATAAACCGACATGGGTTAAATATTAGGGACTTTGATCTGCCTCTGCAGGAAACTCAGAGTTTTATTTCCAATTAGAATTTAAAATTGTTTTAACAAATGGAAAATAAGAACAGTGTTTGAAGGTTACCAAAGTAATTTATCTCCTAGGCAGAATGAAATTAATGTTATTTGCCGTCTACTATTTAGGCTTTTAATCTGCTATTATATAGTACAATAAATAATATAGTAAAATGGACTTCTGTTCTTTTTGTAAGCTTACCAGTAAACCTTTCAATTCTTTTAAAAAGAGTTTCCATTTTACAGAGATTTGATGACTTGGAACAAGAGATTTTCTCACAAACGAAACATTACCTATCCACAACATAGATGATAAATATTTATTTGCAGTGGCTCACCATTGGAACCTCCATAATCACTAGAAGGAGGACCCTGAGTCCCCTGCTTCTGCCATCAGCTTTGTCTATTCTATAACCTTTGAATTGAGTGGTGGTGTGGATGCTCAACAACCACAACAACAACAACAATGAACTAACACCTCAAACTTGAAATACAAATGATGGGTGGAAGTCCCAGTTTCGGGCTTAAAAAAAAATCATACGTTAACTGTACTCCACATGTGTTTACCTATAGTATATGGTAAATACTGTAGGGGATAATTGTATTTTTGTGAAAACCCCTTGAACTTCTTTGTAATATGTGATAGACATTTCATTTGAATGTTGAGAGCTCAAGAGTTGAGTTTGCTTCATATAGAGTAGGTGCCAGCCAAGGTTGAGTGTAACTCTGATGCTGAAAGGTACAGTACACTGCAATACAGATCATTTGGTCCTCTTGTAAAACTTACCAATATAAAAATAATTGCATATTTTTTTCTTACAAATATTTTAAAGAGCAAATACTAAAACATAAAAAACTTTCCCAGTCTTCATATAAAAATATCAGCAATAAAAACATAATTTTCTTTTCCAAACTGAATATTATTATAGATGAGTGAATCTATTCGTCGACTCATTGATTCGTATCAAATCTTGGAAATTTTTAGCTGCAAAGCGAATCCGAATATTAGGTTATTAGCTTCGGCTTTGTACGCATTCGCTAGTCCTATAAATTATACGCTATTGCTATGTATAAGTTACTCTATACGCTGGTGCGTACGAATTCAATTCATTAGCGAAATTTTACTGTTAGTTCGTTTATCCTGCACAAAAGCCCGGGAAGAAAGCGGTCACCTGACCTAGTGGGCAGGGCTTGCTCTGATTGGCTCAGGCTCAGTAAGCCAGTGACGCATCACTTCTGCTGCGACTGCTGAGACAAGCAGAAGCACTGTGTGTGAAGTTCTGAGACTCTGAGACCTGTTTTGTGAAAATTGGGGTGTAATTGCTCTGGGAATCTATATTACAGATATCAGGGATACTGCAGGGCAAGTGCAGGGCCAATTCAGGGCTAGTAATTAATTAGGTAGGTAGAGATAGACAGGGAGAGATAGGGAGAGACAGGGAGATACAGGGACAAAGACCAGCTGCAGGGCCACAGAGTGAATTGAAAAATGTCTGGAATGGATATGCAAAAGAGGTGCAGTTCCAGCCAGACCTCGAGCTCTTAAAAAAGGAGAAGGTGGCACAGGGCAGAAGTGCCAAAGGACCTTTAGCCGGAGCATCTACTAGTAGTATTCGCAATACTTGGCCGTTGTTCAAACAGGCTAACCCACCAAGGCGCAAAATTGTACTGGAGGAGACAGTGGATGAGGTAGTGGAATGGATAGCATGCTCATCTCAGTCTCAGTCGGATGATCTGCTGTCACCTTCATTTTAGTACGCAATTTGTATGCTTATGCGTACGTGTTCAAAGAGGTTGCGTACCTTTTTACCTGAACGTTCGTTATTAGTGTGCGAATGTTCGCTATAAGCCATATAATTACATATATTTTGTATGCAAATTCAACAAATCTATTCGTCGAATATACGAATCTTAGGAAAAGTTCGGCGAATGTTCAGCGAATAAAATTTTGCATGATTCGCTCATCTCTAAATATTATGTATTGTTTTCTGATGTATGAATTACATTTGTTACTGATTCCTTTTATGCTGCTATTTTGTTTGGTGTAGCCCAAGCTATAAACAGTGGCTATGCTGGTTTTTGACACTGCGACACATTCTTATGACATCATACAGTAAATGGCTAGCTTCACTCACCCATCTGTACTTTACTCAACTGCACATACTCTATCGAAGCACCTGTGCATGCTCTGTGTAATTCAGTCTAGCATCATCATCAACTGCTAGTAAAAAATCTGCTACAGTCTACCAGTAAAATGTGATGTGCAAATGTTTTTCGACTCACATAACAATAATTAATGGCATTTGCCACAATGATTCTGGAAATACTGCAGTGTTCACATTTACTTATTGCTTTACTAGCGTGCTCAGAGTATTCTGACTATAAAGGACTTGTCTGGGACATTTGTCTGGGTTGCAGTCAAAATAGCCACCATCAGCAGGGGCTGAGTTAGCTCTCTTATAGTTTTTGCATGTCACGTTAAAAAAAAAACAAAAGTAAAAAAAAAATATAAAAAAAATATATATAAAAATAGTTTTTTTGTTGTTTTATCTCAGTGATACAAATCCATTTCACACAGCTGCGTGGAACCATTCTATGTGTCATAGTTCAGCTGTCCGCTCACTACAATCCGTATTTTCTGTCCAGGTGACACATTCTGTGCGTCATTTAATTAAACAAGGTCTTTTGCTCTCACTTATACAGCTAGATCACAAAAATCTCTATGCAACATTTGTCTGGGTTGCAGTCAAAATAGCCACCGTCAGCAGGGGCTGAGTTAGCTCTCTGATAGTTTCTGCACGTCACGTTAAAAAAGAAACAAAACTAAAAAAAATATATATATAAAAAAATATATAAAAAAATAATTTGTTTGTTGTTTTAGCTCAGTGATACAAATCCATTTCACACAGCTGCGTGGAACCATTCTGTGTGTCACAGTTCAGCGGTCCACTCACTACAATCCGTATTTTCTGTCCAGGTGACACATTCTGTACATCACTTAATTAAACAAGGTCTTTTGCTCTCACTTATACAGCTAGATTACAAAAATCTCTGTGCGACATTTGTCTGGGTTGCAGTCAAAATAGCCACCGTCAGCATGGGCTGAGTTAGCTCTCTGATAGTTTCTGCACGTAACGTTAAAAAAAAAACAAAACTAAAAAAAAATAAAAAAAAAAATATATATAAAAAAATAGTTTTTTTGTTGTTTTAGCTCAGTGATACAAATCCATTTCACACAGCTGCGTGGAACCATTCTGTGTGTCAGAGTTCAGCTGTCCACTCACTACAATCTGTATTTTCTGTCCAGGTGACACATTCTGTACGTCACTTAACCCCTTCGCGACCAGCGCCGTACATGTACGGCGCTGGGGCGATGCGGGCACATGGCGCCCGCTCGCGGGTGCGGCGGGCGTCATGGCAGGCAAGTCTCTGCTGTTTCTAACAGCAGAGACTTGCCGCTACCTACTGTGTCGGCGGCGTCTTCCGGGGTGACTAGATGCCGTGATCACACGTGATCACGGCATCTAGTTGCGTCTAAACCCGGAAGCGTTCGCTTCCGGGTGGTGTACAGACACCCCGTGTGGCCAATCGGGGTGTCTGTACACCATATGAAAACTGTAATCCTCGCTGGTGAGGATTACAGTTTTCAAAGTGCAATTCTTATTCTGGCCACTAGATGGCAGGCCAGGATAAGAAATGAGCAATTCATGGATTTCTGAGTCTATAAAACCCAGAATTGCTTATAAAGAAAAAAAAAAAGCCACAATATATAAGCCCATATTTGAGCTTTCTAATAGTAAAAAAAAAATTAAAAAAATGTTAAAAAATATATAAAAAATAAAAAGATGTAAAAGTTCAAATCACCCCCCTTTCCGTATAAGTAAAAATAAATACCTAAATAACAATAAATATAGACATCATGGGTATCACCGTGACCGAAAACGCCCGTACTTTTAAAATATAAAAAAAAAATTCCAATACGGCGAATTGTGTGGCGGAAAAAAGCGTCCAAATGGCGATTTGCCGTTTTTTGTCGCTTTTTTTTTCTAAAACAAATTAAATAAAAAAGTGATCAAAAAGTCATACACACCCCAGAATGGTATCAATAAAAACTTCAGATCGTCCCGCAAAAATGAGCCCCCATACAGCTCTGTACACATAAATACCAAAAAGTTATAGGGGTCAAGATTTGACAAGGAAAAAAAAAAAAAAAAAGGGGCAACTTTCTAATTATTTTATCACTATGAAAACGCAGGAAAAACTATACATATTAGGTATTGCCGGATTCGTACTGACCAGTAGAATGAAAGTAATGGATCAGTTTTAATGCACATCGAACGCTGTAAATAAGAAACCCGTAGAACTGTAGCGGAATAGCGTTTTCTTTGCAATTTCACCCGGTTTGGAATTTTTTACCGCTTCCCACTACACCGTATGCAATATTAAATGGTGGCGTTGGAAAGTACAACTTGTCCCGCAAAAAACAAGCCCTCATACAGCTATGTGAACAGAAAAATAAAAGACTTATGGCTGTTTGAAGGCAGGGAGCGCAAAACGAAAATGCAGAACCGAAAAAAGCTCCGGGCGCGAAGGGGTTAATTAAACAAGGTCTTTTGCTCTTACTTATACAGCTAGATCACAAAAATCTCTGTGCGACATTTGTCTGGGTTGCAGTCAAAATAGCCATCGTCAGCAGGTGCTGAGTTAGCTCTCTGATAGTTTCTGCACGTCACGTTAAAAAAAAAAAAAACTAAAAAAAAAATATATAAAAAAAAAATAGTTTTTTTTGTTGTTTTAGCTCAGTGATACAAATCCATTTCACACAGCTGCGTGGACCCATTCTGTGTGTCACAGTTCAGCTGTCCACTCACTACAATCCGTATTTTCTGTCCAGGTGACACATTCTATACGTCACTTAATTAAACAAGGTCTTTTGCTCTTACTTATACAGCTAGATTACAAAAATCTCAGTGCGACATTTGTCTGGGTTGCAACTAAGCAGACCAAGTCTGCCTAATCTAATAGTTTCTGTTTAATTGCTCCATACTGCATGGTACGTAATAACATACGTAATTTTGATCTAACTTATCCACCTATATATTTACTTGTTCAGACTGAACAAGTTTGTGGGTTTCAGTACAGCAGGCCCATTTATTTTATTTTTTTTTATATAATACACTTATATACAGAAAATGTTGAACCCCAGGGCTAAGGGTCGGGGACGAGGTCGTGGGCATGGGCATTCAATTACTGCAGGGGGCAGAGGCCGTGGTCCTGGGTAGGGTGAGACAGTACCTGCTGATGAGGGAGCAGGGGAATGCCGCAGAGCTACACTCCCTAGCTTCATGTCTCAACTTACAGGGACATGTGGTAGAGGACTGTTGAAACAACAACAGTGCGAACAGCTGATCTCGTGGATTGCGGACAATGCGTCAAGTAATTTGTCCACCAGTCAGTCTTCCACGCAGTCCACCCACGTTACCCAAGGGAGCACTCCTCTGGCTCCTCCACCTCAACCTCCTTCCCCCCAGTCTGCCCCCTCCCAGGAAAATTTGGAATGCGATCCGGCATACTCTCAGGAACTGTTTTCTGGACCCTTCCCAGAGTCACAATTCACTTCTCAGGTTGCAGCTGACCTCGTTCCCGATGCCTAAGTTTTCCAACTGTCGCAGTCTGTGGGTGATGATGATGATGATGACAATGTTGACTTAGTGAAAGAAGTTTGTAAAGAGGTGTCGGACGATGAGGATGTCAGACAGTGGTGAAGTTGTTGTCAGGGGCAGGAAGTCAGAGGAGGGAGCAGACTGAGGAATCGGAGGATGACGAGGTGACTGACCCAAGCTGGGTTGATAAGCCGAGTGAAGACAGTGCTTCTGAGGCGGAGGCGAGTGCTGCACCAGAACAGGTTGGAAGAGG
Organism: Rhinella marina; assembly: GCA_900303285.1. Lineage (NCBI taxonomy): Eukaryota > Metazoa > Chordata > Amphibia > Anura > Bufonidae > Rhinella > Rhinella marina. The sequence continues at coordinate 15,800 of ONZH01022682.1, forward strand.
CAGTGGTGTGGCCAGAGGGAGAAGCAGGGCCAGAGCTGGTGCATCAGCAGCAACTATTTCACGTAGTGAAGCTCCCGTGGCGAGGCCTAGATGTTCGCAAGTTTGGAGGTTCTTTAAAGAAAGTGAGGATGACCGACGGACTGTGGTGTGCAACCTGTGCCACACCAGGATCAGCAGGGGTGCCACCACTACTAGCCTAACCACCACCAGTATGCGCAGGCATATGAGTGCTGAACACCCCACTCAATGGAACCAAGGCCGTCCACCACCTCCTGCGGGTAACACCACTGCTCCTTCCCCTATGTCATTCGCTGCCTCTGCTAGTCAACCCCCTGCCCAGGATCCCAGCACGAGCGCCTCCCGCCGGAAAACCACACCTTCGCCTCCACGATCCTCCACAGTGTCCACTAATGTGTCCCAGCGCAGCGTTCAGCTGTTTTTACAGCAGACGCTGGAGCGCAAGAGGAAATACAGTTCCACCCACCCACATGCCCAAGCCCTCAACGTCCACATCTCCAAATTACTGAGCCTGGAGATTCTTCCCTATAGACTACTAGAGACCGAGGCCTTTCACAATCTCATGGCGGTGGCTGACCCTCGGTATTTGGTCCCCAGCCGCCACTATTTTTCCCGATGTGCCGTCCCAGCCCTACACCAGCCGTGTCACAGAACATCATCCGTGCGTGACCAAAGCTGTTTCTGAGAAGGTCCACCTAACCATGGACACGTGGACAAGTGCTGCCGGGCAGGGATACTATATCTCACTGACGGCACATTGGGTTAACTTGGTGGAGGCTGGGACCGAGACTGACCCTGGGGCCGCTCATGTACTGCCCACACCGAGGATTGCGGGACCTACCTCGGTCACGGTCTCTCAGACGTACTATGCCGCCTCCTCCGACCCCTCCTCCTCCTCCACCGAATTACCATCTGTGGGCACGGCGCCTTCAGTCGGTAGCTCTAGGTGACAAAAAGGCACACCGCCCAAGAGCTGTTACAGGGCATCATGGCGCAGAGCGATGTGTGGCTGGCACCGCTGAACCTCAAGCCAGGCATGGTTGTGTGTGACAACGGGCATAACCTGGTGGCGGCTCTGTAACTCGGCAGACTGACACATGTGCCATGCCTAGCCCATGTGTTCAATCTAATAGTTCAGTGGTTCCTCAAGACATACCCCTTTCTGGCTGATTTGCTCACCAAGGTGCGCCGCATCTGTGCGCATTTCCGCAAGTCCACCACAGATGCTGCCACTCTTAGGGCAACGCAGCGCTGCCTACAACTGCCCACTCACCGACTGTTGTGCGACGTGCCCACAAGATGGAATTCGATATTAAACATGTTATCCAGAGTTTACCAGCAGCGCAGAGTGATTGAAGACTGCCATATGTCAACTTCCACCAGAACTGGTAGTCAGGTCAGTCAGATTCCTCAAGTCTACAATGAGGAGTGGACGTGGATGTCTGATATCTGCCAGGTGTTGAGCAACTTTGAGGAGTCAACACAGATGGTCAGCGGCGATGCAGCTATTATCAGCCTCACCATCCCGCTGCTTTGCCTGTTGAAAAACTCACTGCTCAGCATCAAGTCGGATGCTTTGCGCTTGTAAAAAAGAGACGGTGGAGGAAGATACATCGCTTGATAGCCAGAGCACCCTCCGGTCTGTTTCTCAGCGCGTATCGGAGGAGGGGGATGAGGATGAGGAAGAAGAGGAGGAGAAATGTCGGCGAGACAGAAGAGGGTACCAGTGCTCAGTCCTTAACTCTTGAGCGTGTATGGGCTGAAGAGGAGGAGGAGGAGGAAATGGATAGTCAGGCCAGTGAGGAGAG